>ML776693.1:590980-614936 GCA_009831015.1 Picea engelmannii
AATCAAACATACTAACAGTCTAGGTCATTTCATCTATTCAAGGATTCAAAGCGAAATGATACATCATCCCTTACCTATGCATCATTCTAGCCTACCAATTTTCAAAATGTGATTCAGATGTCAATTGATTTTAATGAATGAGCCAACATTTGTGGCCACATTCATACCCAATGATCCCTTGCATTTATTTCAAGTGTGTCACACTTTATGACAGGCTCTTGGCCATGGGGTGTTGGAATTTATCCAACCTTTTCCTCATATGGTTTATTCATTTTCCTTCATTCTTACAGTAGGCCCATACCGCCTGGAAGAGGTTGTTCACGATCCCAAATCAATACACATGAACTCAAAATTTTCACATGAATGTCGTTACGCATTCCTTGATTGTCAATGAATTCATGAGATATCAATTCATGAGTTCTTCCAAGGGTTACAAATAGCATTTACTACCAGAGATTCATACCTCCATCATTCAGGTTCTCCTTCCTGAATCATACCTTACTTGGGTATCCAATCCATACAAGTTCCTTTCAAAGTTCATGCATAACACTAAGACAATAAAATATTTCAGAAGGGGTTCTTACCAAATCCCTTCATACCTTGTGCCACATAGGCATGAATATCTTTATACCAGTTCTTGGCTGCTAGCACTCTCTTTCCGATCTCTACCTCATCAACAGTGCTTTAGCGAGATTTTCACAATCCTGTCAACAATTCTTTCGACCACAACCTTCCCATGGTCACCCTCTGCTTGAGGTTGTTCATTATTGGCAATTGTCTTTCTTAACAGTTCCAATCTTATTTATTTCCATACATGACATACGCTATAGACACATTAGTCGTCATGTAAATTAAAATGCAAGTACCATAGCATTTAAATTAATAAAATATTTTCATACATGTCCTAGCATATCCATATGTACTTCATCACACTATCCTTAATGTTTTCATGAGTGCAACACAACAATTCTCAATTGTTTTCACAGTATTACAACCATCATCACTATGGTTTCAAAACATTTCCGTTCATCAATGTACTAGCTTTCTCATCCCATAGAAAGCATAATGCACAACAAGGAAAGAATTGAGGCTCTCCCCTTCTTCAAATTCTTTCTACATCACCTGGGGATTTTCAGCCTAGTCAAGTTATCTCCAAGGCCTTACTGCCTCTTCTCTACTTTTTCAATTATACTCCATGTCGGGATCTTCCTGCTCTTTTCCTTGAGCCGCCTTGGTTAGTCCTCACCCTAACCCTTTTTGGGATACTGCAACATGATTTAATAGCAAATCTTTGCTCATAATGAATCATGAACATGTGCATCCTACATACTTCCATTCGTTTATCAGAATGGTCAATACTCAGTTGTTAGTCTTCTATTAATTACATGATTATTTCAAAATGTACTCCAGGATTCTTATATATATGGACAGGCCTTGCAGCCCATTATCGAACCTTCAACAATTATTAGGGTTGTGACTCTGTTCTTCTGACAAAGTCCTTACACAATTCCTCCATCAGGAACTCCTTCGGCATGAAACTTCCTTGTTGCATATTCATCATTATTTGTGATGGCCTCAGCCTTGAGTTAGTTTTAGCTTTTTACTAAATATTCCACTTAAGGAATATAAACTTGCATCTTTACTGTTAAGATCAGTCAATTATGATTCATTCACAATCCTTCTCATGTGATTCTCAAAGGTGTAATCATTTGTCTCTTATTATGGCAAGAGAGAATATTTTCTCATTTACCCTTTCATCTAATTATATTGGTACTTTTTGAGGAAATGGAATACATTCCCCTTAGGTTATTATTTGGAACAGAACTTTCATGACTCCCCAGAATGGAGTCAGCTATGCTTCCATAGTATTCATTTAATCTGGACAAGAGCAATACTTGCTTCATGTTTCACTCATCAGGGCAATCATATCGGGCCTCTAGTATACTTATACTCTTACATCATACATGTGCATTACTTGCACGTTTAATATCATTCATACCTTATCGGTATTAATATCAGGCTTCCTATTATGAAGCTTCACAGTGCATTAAACTCATGCACTCAAGTATAATTAAGCACACCTAAGTATTCATCATACTAGCTCACGCCTTCTCTTCACGTGACCACTGGCGGTGACTACAATCCGAACTAAAAGGTGCTTCGCAATTCGGGATTTTGGGATTCATGTTGCAAGGAACTCTGATCCCTCGATCCCCGAAATCTGAAAACTTGAAAGACCGAGGCTAAGGTTTTCTCGGCTCTTTTATTCACATGACCCTTCGCTTGGAACCTGGGTCCACCGTTTCCCAAACTTCTGATCCACGAGGGTTCGGCAACTTGGTTCCCACGTTCCATATCTCTCTGGCAATCAACGGTCCTGATCAAATCTCATCTTTCCACCTTTCGGGATTCTGGTGGAGTCTTCACACCTTAACTCCCGATTTCGAATCCCCGAAATGTGTATGAATCAGATCAATGATCCACCGCCTGTCTCGATCCAATGGCTCAGGTTGGATGTCGAGATTTCGTGACATGTGATTCCTCAAAACTCTGCCCCTTGACTTCTAAACCTCTGACTCCCAAAGATCCAATTACACCGGATCTATGGTTCAGGTCATCCGCTAACCAATGGCCTTGATTGAATCGGTGATTTACCTGGCGCGACTTTGGAAAGTCTACGCTTCTATTTTCCCAATAGAAAAAACATCAAAGCTCTAGATCAATGGCTCTCGTTGATTCGAATCTAATGGATACTATTCCTCCTGAGCTTGTGAGTGATGAGAGGTTATCAACCTTCTATTCTCTGCTGATCAACTAGATCTAATGGTCACCAATGGCTCTCCACCCAACGGTTGTGATTAAGTCGCGATTTCACATTTCGCGACTTCGGGGCTTCCGTTATGAAGAACCTCGAATCCTTCGATCCCCAAAATTGTGAAATTTCAGAGTTCTCAATCTGACAGTTCTCATGTTTCCATGGTCCGACAGCTCAGATCTCGTCGGGGTTTCTCATATCAGGATTTCGCGATTTCATATGTCGCGAAGTCGAAAGACCTTTCACCTCCGTTCTCCCGATCCGAAATTGCGAAATTCTCTTTTGATCTTTTAAGTTACTTACATGACTAATTTCCTAGTCATAAATCATACAGATGTTACCCTTTCTTTATGGGAAAAACCAATAAGGGTCACTCTTGGGAATTAACAACAGTCCCGAAGGACTCCTCTTAATATTTCTTAAGCAGATTATCCTTGTTGTCGATTCTAACCAGTATAGGTCAGGTAATTTGATCCTATAAATTTTCATCAGTCCTCTCAATTGTGAGGAGTTATATGCTCAGGGTTTAGTCTTTTAATAATGCAGTAATTATAAGTTTCAAAGGATCCTACCAGTCCTTAACAGATTTCCTGAATCATGAAGGAGTTCTTCATTTGGATGTTAATTCTTACCTAACCAGCCATCTCAATTGCAAGAGATTCTACCTACTTTAGTAGGTAGCCCTCGTCACACTATAACATAACAACTCAGTTCATGTCCCTTGTCTGGATCGTGCAGCTTCATAGCACAATTCATTCCACCTCTATTATTCACACTCAGGTCTAATCAGTAATATTGATCAGTGCATTCCTACTCCTATAAGAGTAGTTACCATTTTAATAGAGGGATTAAAGAAATTCCCAATTTACAATTTCATTCTGCGGTCCTTCTCCAAAAAGGGGAAATGCAGATAACAACATTTAGTGCATGAGCCCAAGTAGGCCAAGTGTTGTAACCATGCATTGATACCAATTTTTCACACACCCACTACGGCATAATAAAATTTCCGCTCTTCTTCACGGGATAGAATCCCCGAAATCCTATGGGGGACTAGCGCAGGCTAGTTCCTCCTTGGTCCACCACCATATAATCATAGGTTATGGCCACAGGCCAACCAAGCTAGGTGTCTGCAACCCGAAATGTCAAAGTTCTGAAATCTTGAGACCTTAGCTCCATTCCAACAATACGTCGCGTTTCACGACTTTGGGAGTTTCAACGCAAAGCACCCCGGTCCCTTGTCCTCGGAACTTCCAAAATCCTGAACCCCGGTATTCCGAAACCTATCCATGTTCCATGACCCAACACTACTCCTCCAAACTCTTTCGATATTTCACGTTTCGGGACTTTGTGAATCCTATTGCTCCAATTCCTTGTCCTCTTGTACTCCTGGTACCCGAAATACTGAAGTACCGAATCCCAAAATTCTGGTCCTCCTTCTCCTGAGCGAGATCAATGGCTCAAAGCCTCTCCTGATCCAACGACTTAGATTCTTTCAAGGTTTTATGGGTCAAGAGTTCAGAACTCTTACCTATTATTTTCCCAGTAACCGAATTACCGAAATCTCCTTTCGGGGATTTCCCCGAAACCTCCACCGCTTGCATCTTTCGAGACTTTAGGGTTTGCGATTTCGTGAATCCACCATGACCAAACTATTGGTCCTTCAACCTCCCGGTATCTGAAACACCGATGGGTTCGGATCTCTGCCATGTGTCCTCTAAAATGGATGGTCTTGATCTTTTCAGGACTTTGACGAGTCCTCACCTTTGCGTATGCGAGGCCTAAACCTCGTGCAGCTTCCCCTGGATTCGATGGCTATCGGCTATCCACGCAAGATTTGACGGTAGCTGTAGCTCCTCCCTGAGCTCATGCTTTCTTCCTTTTCCTTGGAAGATTTCCAAGTCTTAAAGGTCTCAGCCTTCGATCTTCTACTGCAAGCCAACTATTGGGTCTCGTCAGCACCTACGAAAGGTGTTTTCCCTCCTGAGATTTCTTAGCTATGAAGGAATTAAGAGCTTTGCGCTCTTTCTCCTAGGCTTGACTCTTAGAAGAGTCTTCTGCGCACCCCTTGTGCTCATTCGTCAAGTCTAGGACTTGAGTGAGTCTCGATCTCTACTTGCTTCATAGGGATCCTGTGCATAACTACACTACCTCTCCTGAGCTTAACATAAATCGTCCTCCAAGGGACTCTAGAATACTAGGAAGGTTGGCAGGTGTACATGAAACTATGCCTAAGGTCAACAAAATCATAGTTCGTGGCTCTAACTCAAGCCGCCACAGGACACAAGCATTTACGAGTACCAATCATGTCCTATCCATATAATCTCTTACTGGCCTAATTTTATAGTCAAGCAGTAAGGAAGGAGACACAATATATCCATTCAGAAGTCAAGAACAATTCCTGAAATATACACAGTATAACCAAATTCATGCCCAGTTACAGCTAAATTACCCAGAGTAAGAAAATTCTTATCTATTGCAGGTTGTCGCCAACCAACTGACTGTGGGTGTTCGTCCTTCCACCCGACCATAGGCACAAAGGCATTCATTCTCAGCACTCTGGCCACCCCCGTGCCAAGCCATGATATCACCAGGGAATTCTCACAGTTCTCGAGGGTTCTCTCTCTCTATTTCAACTTCTGTGCAGGTCCTATTTTTTGCAACTTAGAGCTTCCTCACTTGGTTGTGGCCTCGGTGAGGTTTCTCAGATGCTCTTCGGCATCAAGCTCGTGACCTTCTCTTCGTGATTCCCTGGAGAGATTCCCCTCTTGTCTTGTGTCTCCCCTCTCCCCATGTGTGTGTCCCTCTTACCTAGGAGGGTTTGTCGACCTATCCTGTTCCTTCTATCAGAAGGAAGCTCGGGTCTGCAGGTCCCTGTGGTACTTTGGACTGACAACCCATGTTTTGATTCATGGGGGCGGGGTTGGTGATTAAACCACCGGTCCTTTCTTCATTGAATGATTTCCTTTCCTTGGGATTCGAAGGAGGTTTGTCATTCTTATCAAGGGAGATTTGGGGTTATTTGATATATGAACCCTCTTGTATAGTTCTCACATTCTTCCTCTAGTGATATCATGGCCAGTACTTTCAAGGCTTCACCTCCAGAATTAGTTATTGGCAACTTAAAAAATAATACATTTACATTTTCCTCATGCATTAGCATGGAAATTCCTATTTTATGATTAATTACAAATTGGGGGAAACAGGGTGTTACAAATACAAGAAAGCATGCACAGATGAGAGCGATAGTTGGACGAAGAACAACAAGGGCATGGGAGAAAAACCTAGCGTAAGAAGGGTTAGGGTTTTTGTAATATTCTGTAAGTGGATGAAGAGACCGAAATGTATAAATATAGATATGAAATTATCATATAGGTTTTTTTTATTTTAGGTTAGTTTTTATGAGGAGTATGATTGTTATTGAGTGTTTTTTCTGAGTATTGTTGTTGGCAATACGTGAAGGGTTTTGAGTTGTATGAATCAAGTGTTGTAAGTTGTTGAGAAAGAAAGATATGAGGGAAGGTAGATCTGAGGATTAGATTACAGGCTGTAGGGCCTGGTGGGATCTAGTTCACCTCACATAAATCTTACCCACTTTTGCGGAGAACTATAATCGTGCGGCGCAAGGAAATCAACAACTACCATAATAATAGAGCCAAGAGCCAAACCTTTGTGGATGTAGCCCAGTAGGGGTGAACCATGGTAATATCTGTGTAATGTGTTGAGTGTTTTCATATCTTTAACTTCTTTCAGCAATAGATGATTACGATTGATGAATAACCAAATGCATTGTTAGAATCTATTTATATTTTGAGTTATACACATGTGATTCCTAGGAACAAGTAGATTACAGTGACAGTTCACAGAATAAGACCTTGACCAAGAAACCCTTTATCCCCTACTCTTTCCTAGACTATAAACACCCGAGTCTTACAGTCAACCATCTATAGCAACCTCGGGTGAGACTACGCAATACCTTCTGGGCACTACGTTGTCTTTTGGTTTACTAGGAGGGCCGATAGTTAGAGGCTTTTTTGGAACCTCGAATGACATGAACCATGGGTCAATAACTCAGATAACTTGAGAAGTGAGTCAATAAAACCAACAAATGGTTCCGTTTTCATGTTAAGAGGAACAAGATAGGACTGAGTAGATGAGATAGAGTGGACAAGAACCATCGAAGAAGCAATGAACTGTTAGAAGGGGATGTGGAGACCTTGGAACCCCACGAGAGAAGAAATCGAGGGTTGGTTGAGAACTCAAGAACTAGAATTTGTACACAAAGACAATAGAAACCCTAGAATCACACCACATAGATACCTAGATAAATACGTGTTTACGAATTTACACAAAATCTTTTTCTGTGATTTTTCGCATCTACTACAGGAGTGGATCTTAAGGTTAATGGATAATCACCCGACGAACTAGATTCAACAACTAGATTGGACTCTAGCATAGATTCAAAAGCTGCAGCAGGTGAACAACAAATTCATCCACGCGGTAGACTTTTGGCTTCATAGTATTGTGGCAGGATTCATCACAGAGTTTGTGGTAGACACATCAAAGTCATACAACACAGCCGAGCAAGAATTTCTACGAGGACCTAGAGGGAGGTATATTCGATCCCTGTATACTTCTATCAAGATACTGCTATATAACAAAGGTGTAATGACAATGGAATCAGACAGTTCGAATTCCCTATATGCATGGGGGAAGGGGAGAAGCACTAACAGAAAGAGGAGGAATGGAAGGAGGGTAGGATAAAGAGAATAAGAAGGAGGAACCCTTGGACCTGATCTCGATGGATGACGACTAGCTCAAGTGGATCTTGGCATCATCAGGAACGACGAGTAGCAAAGTACCCTACCAATATAATATAAACACCAAGAAGAGAGCCACAGCCGAAAGGGAGGGCTTGGCGAGCGATGACGAAGAGGTAGAGGATCTCCGGGCTGTGGAGTAGATTGAGAAAATCCTGCGCGCCACCTATGAGAGGAAAACAAGAGGCCCAAGAATGAGAGGAGAAGACAACCACCCCTTTCACATCATTGTTAGTGTGGAACCCATAAACCCATGTGTGACCAATACACCACAGAGAACACCATCATTTAGGAAACCAAAGTTTGGAGGAAGTCCGACAGTAGGAAGTACATCTACACAAGGAGAGACAATTGGAGGAGCCAGTTTGGGTATTCTTAGTCAAGTATCCACACTGTGTGGAGGAAGCAATAGTTCAGTACTCAAAATGGCAAGAAACGACCCTACTATCAGATTACCAAAGTTTCGAGGAGAAGCAACATAATACCTTGAGAATCATCTATTCATTTGTGCCAAGATCTCGGAAGCAAAGCAAATCACTGATGACAACACCAAACTCGTGCAGCTAGCGATCACACTAAGAGATTGCATACTATATTGGTACATGAGTCTAGACACGAACATTGCTCCTAGGATGATAAGGACACTAGATGACATTAAGAAACTATTAATAAATGAGTTCCATAAGTCGAGCTCAGAGGATCAGTACATGAACGAGATGATTGAGATAAGACAGAAACCAGGAGAATCAATATGGGAGATTGATCAAAGATTCAAGTGATTGAAAGGGAAGTTAAAATACCTTATGATGGAGATGCAACATCGACACCTGTTTATCAACTCACTACTGCCACACTTAAAATATCCACTATGACAACATAAGTTTCAGACACAAGAAGAGGCCCTATAGGAAGCCTTGCAGTTGGAAGAGAATCAGTACCAGCAGACAGACCCAGATATCAAAGAACTAAAAGAGGATCTAAAGAAATTAACATTTCAGTTGAACCAGAATAAGAACAAGGACAAACGAGCAGTTTTTTGGTGTACCACATGCAGGACAGAAGGACACCACAAAAATGAATGTTTGATGCTCACACAGTACATGGCAATAGGGATGTCAAACCCTCTACCACAGGGGGGATTATGGTGTGAAATCTACAAAAAATCGGGTCACGACCCTTACCATTGCACGATGATGCAGAAATACCAAATAGTCCCAACGAACTCATATTGCACCTTTTGCAAGTCAGTCGGCCACGATGACAAAGATTGCAGAACTATGGAACTGATGTGGGAAAGAACCTCATACGCATACAGGGTACAGGCAGAAATGATGACTGGGCAGACAACACCACAGTTCAGTCAAGCCCCAACACCTAAAAACACTAAGCAACAACAGTATAATACTGCACAACAACCTTATAATAACACACAACTGTAGTACAACCATCACATCCCCAGTACAATATCGCACAGTATAATTAGGGACCACAATATAACGCGCCATGAGGTGATCGCGCAGCCTATAGAGGAACAGGATGAGCCAGAGGAGGTTTCAGATGTGTGAGAGGACCAGTCACATGTCACAATTTCCAGCAACCAGGACTTTATGCACATGAATTCCCACTACCACCAGTGACTTGTATGTATGGTCATGCTTCGGAGCACGATACAGAGGAACGCCTGACACTACTCGTAAAGATCCAGGAAAAAAGGAACCAAAATAACTAGAATGTTCAGTGGATTTCATCCGAAGTAAGGGATGACAGATGGAACATTAACATAATCACTCGAGGAGGAACGAAAATAGGAAACAACGCATTTCAATAGGACCCAGTGAAAAACCAATGGGTAAAGAAGAACCCTGACCCCAAGAAGTAGTTTGACGCACAAAAGGAAAAGGAGATCTTTACAGAATACCGACAAGAATTCCAAAAGGAAGACATAGCGCTGACTTCACAACAGAACAAGGAAGCTTCGAAATATGACATGCCACCATCACTAGACCATATCAATAGGATACAACCTAAGGAACAAGTAAGTACTATCAAAGACTTTTTGCAATCATGCATCAAAATTTTAAGTGATCCTTCATCTATCAAATTATTACAAAACATCCTATAGAAATGTAGCAGCGAGACGAAACAAAATCCAGAATTGAAAACTGTCAACCACCTACACACAAGAAGAAGAACAAGTAGAGAATTTAGAATCAATGCTAACATTGGGGATTTCAACATGGGAGATATTATACTAGATATAGGATCCGAGGTTAACGTACTACCAAAAACCACATGGAAATGCATGGGAGAACCCACACTGGGATACTCAACTATTCAATTAAAACTAGCAAATCAACATAGAGTCCTACCAATAGGTAGATTGAAAGGAGTGACCGTAGATCTGGATGGCGTGTGCACTAAGGAAGACTTTGAATTCATTGAAATAGTAGATGGTACAAAACCTTACCCAGCGTTACTTGGTCTGGATTGGGCATTCGACAACCAGGCCATAATTAACTTGAAAACCAAAAAAATGACATTTGATTCGAGAGACTACATGGTTATAGCCCCACTCGACCCATCAGAAGGAGAGAGGTTCATAGAACCCACTTGTCTGGATCTAGATGAAATCAGCTAGTTGTACAGAACAACTGCGCATGAGGCGAACTATATAAACCCAACTACAGACGAGGTACTCACTTGGTGGAGCATTACTTCATGCACAATAGACTCAGACACTGGGTTAGAGAACTGACAACAAAGACTACACGAAGTATCCACAAGACGGTGTGCAAGAATAGACCACGTAGTAAGATGGCTTGGCACAAAAATCAAAGAACTGCCCAGTTTTCATGGGCTAAATGATTTGGAAACTTTATTGACACAATACGAAGATGAAGTATTAGAGAACTAGAGACTATTAGCACTAGATTTAGTACTAAGGCTACACCCGCAAGATGGTGGGGTGTGCACAAAGAGACTATCACAGATTTGTACCAATGTAAACAATTACTGCGCATAAGGTTTGGTGCAGAACAGATATGGAACAACCGACAAAAATATGATGGACTAGGAATACCATTAAAACACTTGGAGGCGTGTAAAACACTATGGAAAATGACGCCACCAAAAGAATGGTCTCACCACTTCATTCATACTTTAGAAGGAAAACCAACGAATTGGTATATAGACCAGGAAATGCGAAAAGGAACCAAGACATGGGCGACACTCCAACAAAACTTTACAGTCACTTTCTCATTCGAGCATGAGAACCACGACATAGACACGGCCCTGAAAGGGATCAAAGATGCCATATTCATTACAGAATCAGAAGTGGGAGTTACCATAGAGGTACAGCAGTGGAATAAGTAGACAATCAAGGAACTGTTGTCATGCTACCATGTACAGGAGGAAGCACCGAATGAAGATGATCCACACGATATTCAGATCAAAGAAGTCGAAGGCGAGAGAGATTTGGAAGGACCACCCTTGGAATCAGAGGTCATCTCTGCGCCAATCAAGATCAAGAAGGTCAACATAGGGACCACCGAGTAGCCCAAAATGGCCATCATTGGAGATTACTGGGATGAACAGACACTATAAAGAATCACAGAATTGTTGTGCGAATACAACAACCTTTTCCCCACAACCTTTACAGATATGAAAGGAATAGATGGAGAATTAGGAGAAATGAAAGTACCACTCATACCTGATGGGAGACCCATTAAAAAATGACCATATGGACTGAACCCCATCTACAAACAGAAAGTTAAAGACGATATCGATAGGATGCTCGAGGCCGGCATCATCAAACCAGTCGAAGAATCAGAATTGATAAGCTCGATGGTAGTACAAGAAAAGAAACAAGGAAGAGGGATTAGGATATGCATCGACTTGAGGAAGTTGAATGATGCATGCTTACACGACCCATTCCCCACACCATTCATGGATGAAGTACTTGAGAACGTAGGAGGACATGAAGCCTATTCATTCACCGATGGATTCTCAGGATATTATCAAATTAAGATAGCACAAGAGGATAGACACAAGACCACATTTGTGACAGAATGGGGATATTATCAGTACACAATCATGCCATTCGGACTGAAGAATGCACCTATGATATTCTCCAGAGTGGTCATCGCAGCATTTAAGGAATTCATCCACCAATTTCTTGAAGTATACCTAGATGATTGGATGGTTTATAGCTTGTTAAAAAACCATGTGGAAGTTTTACGCCTAATGTTAGAACGATGCAGACAGTGCCAGATATCACTGAATATCAAGAAATGCATATTTGGAACACCATTTGGGATACTACTGGGAAACATAGTATGGAAACAGGGTTTACTAGTGGATCCAGCCAAAATCGCAGTCATTGTTAACCTACCAGCACCAAAAAATGTCTGCCAACTAAGAGCAACGTTAGGACATACGGGATACTACAGGAAATTCATCAAAGGCTATGCACAAATTACAACACCTATGGAAAAAATGTTAAGGAAGGATACCAAGTATCAATGGAACGACGAGTGCCAACACAGACTGGATAACTTGAAGGAAAACACGGTCACCGCACCAATATTGGTATTTCCAGACTCGGAGAAGACATTCCATGTACATGTAGATGCATCAGCAGTAGCACTTGGAGCTATTTTAGTGAAACCAGGAATAGGAGACTTGGATCACCTGATAGCTTTCACAAGAAGGAAATTATCAGACTCAGAACAGAATTATAACATGACGGAAAGAGAAGGATTAGATATGGTTTATGCACTGCATAAATACAGGCATTACCTATTGGGAAAACACTTTAATATGTTTACAGATCACTCATCCCTTAAATACCTAGTTAACAAGCCAGTGTTGGGGGGAAGAATATGTCGATGGTTACTGCTATTTCAAGAATTTAACTTCAAGGTAATAGTCAAACCAGGAAAACTGAATACAGGACCTGACCACCTATCAAGGGTCACAAATGGAGAGGAACCAACGAATTTGGAAGACAACTTTCCAGATGCACAACTCTTCTCAGTACAGATTGTTGATGATTACTTTGTAGAGATCATCCAGTACTTGAGCACAGGTACTGTGCCGCAAGGATATACCACTACGCAGAATAAGAATCTAGTAGTCCGCGCAACCGACTATCAGCTGATCACAGGGCATCTATACAAAATGGGTGCATATAACATCTTACGAAGATACGTACTAGACCACGAACGACCAAGAATTTTAGTAGAATCCCACGAAGGAATAGTAGGAGGGAACTATGAAGGAAAAGTTATAGCGCAAAAGGTACTACGTGTAGGATTATGGTGGCCAACGATACATAGAGACTCAAAATAATATTGTTAGCAATGTGATGTCTGTCAACGGGTCGGAAAACCCAACAAAAGGGATGATATGCCACTATGACCGCAAGTGACACTTCAGGCATTCGACAAATGGGAAATAGACTTTGTGGGACCCATTAACCCACCCTCCAAGAGAACAAGGGTGATATATATTATCACCACGATGGAATAATTAACAATATGGGAGGAATCCACACCAGTAAAATATTGCAGCACAAAGACAATTGCCCATTTTCTTTTCGAACAAGTAATTACTAGATTTGGGTGCCCAAGAATTTTGATGAGCGACCAAGGAACACACTTCATCAATAGCACCATCTGAGTGATGCTTGAAGAGTTCGAATTTTGTCACCAAAAAGACACATTGTATCGCCCACAGGCTAATGGCACGGTAGAAGCCTTCAACAAAATTCTAGAGAATGCCCTGATGAAGATATGTAACATCAATAGGGACGATTGGGATCTCAAGGTACCAGAAGTACTATGGGCGTATAGAACCACATGAAAAAATTTGACAGGTCACACACCATTCAAACTGGTCTATGGTCAAGAAGCAGTAGTGTCATTAGAATTTTTAATACCCAGTCTATGTGTAGTAGCTATCACACAAATAACAAAATGAGGTGCAGTCCAGGAACGACTAGATCAATTACGAGGTAAAAGTTGTCATGGGCAGAGGAGTTGTACAGTTGAAAGATATAGCGGGTGCAGACCTGAGAGGAATTATCAATGGGAGCTGAATGAAGCTATACAAGGATAGTCGACTATCCACCACGCGATTCACCGTGCAGTAAATGGTTAAAAATAATAATAATAAAATAAAATAAAAGAGAGAGCCTAAAAATAGCGCGTTGCATTATGGACAAGCCGCATACGAAACAAGAAACCTGTGAGGGAAAAGAAAACAGCCATATCGTAAAGGGAAACAATTGGGAAAAGGAAAGTCAGAAAAAGTACACTAACAGGACAACACGAGGCAGAATTAAAGCAAGGCAAGGACGAATGGGATGTCGCACAAAAAGCGCCAACTGATGACCGCAAAGTAACCATAAGGGCAGGTACAAAACCACCGTGGATGCATTGAACCCACACTTATGGTGCATTAATCGTACAAGATAGGAGGCGTCCTCAATAAGATTCATGGCACACCCATACAACACACGAGCACAAAAATAGTTAGTCTATTCGCAAAAGAAGAACAAAAAAAGAGAAATAGAAACCCGAATTCAAAGAGCAAGATCGCAGAGCTTATCCAAGCTATTCAAACCAAGAAAACGTCTGACAGACACCAGTATGGCACCCTCAAAGCTCGTAGAACCAAGCCTGAAAGTCAGACCAACTAGGGTTCAAACTAGGTCACGAAGAACATGGGAAGAAAACAAGCAGAAGCCATCGAAGATTGTTGATATTGACAAAATCCCGTCATCGGAGGATATCCCAGTGAAATCAACACCAATCCAGGAAGAGATCCCGTAGCCCCAAGCAGAAGTGATGAAAGAGGACACGCCGATAGCGGCGCAGGATTCTCAGAATGAAGTAGTAAGAACCCATCAGGAAGGACAACCAGAAAACGTTGAAGCAACCATGGAAATAAAGGAAAGAAAAAAGAACCCGAAAGTAGAGGTCCAACCAGATGTTCCACAAACACCCATCCCAGACTTTTCTTTTTCGACCGAGCCAACTGGTGAAATGGGTAAGGCTTGGGAAGAATGGATGATGAAGGAGAAACCAGAAGTTGTTGGAACTTTGAACCAGCCAACACGACAGGAAGACAAGATTCAGATACTGAGCTCACCTCAAAAGAAACTAGCTGTAGAGATTGTGATACCTCGCACACCAGAGGAAATACAGGGACTCGCAGCTATTGGGTCACGTCGGGAAGCTCAAGTTTTCCGACCATGATGTAGCAAATGAAAGAAAATATCCATAGATTTCCCCACAAGTCTTTATGGAGACAATAGTCATGAACCCTCTCAGAGGAATTATCACTAAGCCACGCAAGTAGGCAGCCGGACTGGACATAACCAAAATCTTAGAATTTATGAAGATACCACACTTTGGCAGAGGCCAATATGTGACGACATGCATCAAGCAACTGCCAGCAGTTACGCATGGAGGGGATGTATGGCTGGACTAACCCATCCCCATAACTATTGAACTTATTTCGAAAATTACAGGACTACCCATCCGGGGTATGGATCCCGCACTGATACTGGACGACAAGTCCAAGGAAAAAGCATTGGCATAAGAAATGAAGAAGAAATATGGCACCGATAGGGGAACAAGAGGCATTACAATCAAGCGAATTAACGATGTCGTGACACAACTAGGAGCAACGATCTTAGCCTGCAAACTACTAATAAAATGCTATAAAGATGAAGTACCAGCAGGAGTCATTGCAGTTGCAGCTCAATGCACATAAGGCACCTTCATGAGCTGGGCACCATATCTGTCAAACTTGTTCCAAATAGACTATAAAGACGTGCAGGAAGTAGGTACAAAATTTCATTACTCATGGTCGATTAATCTCATCGCTTTCATGGGATGGAAATAACCGGACCACGTCACCTTCTGTACCATACCACAACCAAGAGGAGCGAGATATCACATCCTAAAATATGCGCCATTGGCCAAGAATAAGAAGGTAAATGGAATTATATTCAAATCTTACCTACGGGAAATGCAAGAAGCAATCAACCGAGCATGGAGGATAACACAAGAGGCTATTGCGCGATATGGGGCATCGCTGATTTCTGGGCTAGGCGATAATCCATGTGGATACAACCAAGACAGGACCCACATAAATAGTGGCTACAAATTTGCTAATGCGTCATCGATGGAGACATCGACATGATCATCCATGAGTGGCCAGATGAATGGAAGATCCCAATCATACCCAGAGCAGTATCGGGACAAACAGGAGAAGGAGGGGCTCCACGTGCGGAAACATAGCCTCCATGAGTCCCGGTACCCAAGAAACCAAGAAAAGGCCAAATCAAGTCGACTCAAATAGAAGGTGACTCAGAGCAGCCAGGGACCCAGCAGGGGAGAACAAAAACCACTCAACCAACCAATGAGCAATAGAAACTAGTCGAGGGAACACAGGAAACTGCGATGAACCCCATCACACAGGAACCACAGGGATCTAAGAGACCAGTGGTACAGGAAACAGGTGCGCGTAAGAAATCAAAGGCACAATGACCACCACCACAATACACAATCACAGAGGACGATGGTGAGATGATTGTCATAATGGTCCAGGATTGCCTCGCAGAGCAATTTGATCATGCAACACACCACAAGGATAAACTACAGAAGGAGTTGGAAGAAATGGGGAAACTCTTGAAGAAAGTCAGAGAAGCCCAGATTACAAGTAGCAGTAGAGGCATAGAGCCATCGAGCACATGAACCACATAAATAATGGAGGTATGAGAACGCAACTCAGTTCTTCCGAAGCCACATTCCACGATTTACATAAAGCCAAGAATTCTACGAATGGATGAGATTGTGGAACAGACACCACTGAAGGATTTCGATTAGATCCAATTTGTCCTAACATGGATGCCAGAAAAGGCCTTATACCAATTGCAGGTTAGCATCGACCATGAGATACAGTCTTGAGCACGTAAAAACTTGGTCGAGCTACAACAAGCAACAAAGAAGAAGGAAACACTGGAAATAGTTTGTGCACAGGAAATATCTGAAACACGGGAGGAGAAGGAATGCAAAAATGAGTTGGAACGCAGAGTGGAAGACATTTTTTGGAAACTTCCAACTACTGCGCAAGGAAGTGAACTCCTAGTGGTAGAAAAGATCGATCAGATTGCGCAGGTAATTGATCAATATCAAAAGGAGATCGAGCCTCTCCGTGGACATATTAGACCAACAACTCCACCAGCAGTAAAGGAGCAGAGGAAGCAGGAAGAAACAATGCAACTACAGGAGATGGAAAAACAGTTCAGCATAGAAACTGACTTGCTGGATAAAACAACGCAACTCTGGACAAAGTTGGAAGAGGACCCACAGGTTCAACAATGGGACAAGGAGGAGGAAAGGATCAATGCAACTATCCAAGAATTCAACTAGCAACAGAAAACCATCCCAATTATAGAACGGGTCAAGGGGACACAAGAGTTAAAGAAGTTACATGCATAACTGCTCACTGCGCAAACATAGAAATAGGAGCGTCAAGCTCAAATAGAACTATTGCAAGAATGGATAGTAGTAGTACTAGAGTAGGCAGAAGAAGCCAGAACACAATCAGCACAGACTCAACTAGAATTTGAAGGACTGATAAGCGAAGAAGTAGCAGCACAAAAAATGGATATTATCAAGGATAAAACCACCCAGGCACTGATAAAAGCAGCAAAATTGCAGGAGAAGTTTCATACGATCACTAGGGAGATCAAGCAAGCACAGAGCAATTAGGTGACTCTGGACGAGTCACATGTTAGTGTTGGGGGCCTGTTGGCACCAGGCCAAAGTGGAAATAAGGACTATCATGGGAAAGAAAGTGTGCAGGAAACTGAAGTGACAACTGGCAAAATATTAGCACGTGCGAATGCAAGAAAGCGTGCATAGAGGAAAGTGACAGCTGGAGGAAGAACAACACACACATGGGAGAAAAACCTAGCATAAGAAGGGTTAGGGTTTTGGTAATATTCTGTAAGTGGTTGAAGAGCCCGAAATGTATAAATATAGATACGAAAGTATCATATAGGGTTGTTGATTTTAGATTAGTTTTTATGAGGAGTACGATTGTTATTGAGTGATTTTTCCGAGTATTGTTGTTGGCAATATGTGAAGGGTTTTGAGTTGTATGAACCGAGTGTTGTAAGTTGTTAAGAAAGAAATATATGATGGAAGGTAGATATGAGGATTATACCATAGGTTGTAGGGCCTGGTGTGATCTATTTCACCTCACATAGATCTTACCCACTTTTGCAGAAAACTGTAAGTGCACGGCGCAAGGAAATCAAGAACTACCATAATAAAAGAGCCAATAGCCAAATATTTGTGGACGTAGCCCAGGAGGGATGAACTATGGTAATATCTGTGTAATGCGTTGAGTGTTTTCATATCTTTAACTTCTTTCAGCAATAGATGATTATGATTGATGAATAACCAAATGCATTATTAGAATCTCTTTATATTTTGAGTTATACGCATGTGATTCCTAGGAACAAGTAGATTATAGTGACAGTTCATAGAACATGACCTTGATCAACAAACCCTTTATCCCCTACTCTGTCCTAGACTATAAACACCTAAGTCTTACAGTAAACCATCTATAGCTATCTCAGGTGAGACTGCACAGTACCTTCCAGGCACTGCGTTGCCTTCTGGTTTACCAAGAGGGACGATAGTTAGATTCTTTGTTGGAACTCTGAATGACATGAACCCTGGGTCAATAAATCAGATAACTTGAGAAGGGAGTCGATAAAACCAACATGCATTAATAGATAAATTAATTCTCTATTAATGCCCCCCACCTTCATATATATGAGGGTGGGGGGCATTAATAAAGAATTATTTTCTCTATTAATGCCCCCCCACCCTCATATATTGTCTCTATTAATGCCTCCCTCCACCCTCATATATGAGGGTATATGAGGGTAGGGGGGGAATTAATAGAGAAAATAATTCTTTATTAATGTTTCCCTCCCACCCTCTTATATTTTCTCTATTAATGCCCCCCACCCTCATATATGAGGGTGGGAGGGAAACATTAATAGATAAAATGTATTATATTAATACGTTTTATATTAATGTGTCCCTCCCACTTATTTATCAGAAATTTTAAGGTATTAATAAAGAAAATAATTGTCTATCAATAACCCCACCCTCATATATAAGGGTGAGAAGCATTAATAGATAAAATATATTATATTAATACATTTTATCTATTAATATCCCTTCCCACTTATTTATGGGAAATTTTAATCATCTTCTAAGGATCAAACTCCTAAAAAAATTAAATCATTTTTTAATGATCAAAATCCCTAAAAATAAAAACCTTATTGTCAATGTTTCAATCAAATAAATAAAAAATAAGAATATTTTCAAAAAATATCAACATCGATATTTTAAATATATCCCATGATACCGCTTCCATGTCTGCCAAAAATGCAACTTCCTCTCACCTTCTTCTTAATTATATACATGTTCTTCAATGACCCTTCACACACGGGTTAATTATGACTATCCATCGTTGTGCAACCAAGTCGGCTACTCATATGCCAATTAATGTTGCATGTCCATAGATGTGCTCTTGACTTATAATAAACGATGATTTATGTATTTATTTTTTCTTTTTTAGTGCCTAAACTTTCTTTATATTTACGCCGATAAGGCGTACACCTATTGGAAATGGGCACATTTAATCATCTTTTAATTATAAATTCAAATCTCATGGCTAGCAATTGAAGATGCTGGCATATTCTTAATCGTCCTTCCAAATCAATGAATGAGATTTGATGTTCATATCTTCCTATCATTTTTAAATGCATCCGTTAACATGTTTACTTTTTCACATTTACCTAATCATATTAAAAAATTACTATCTAACCATGTGATTGACATGTTTAGATGATTAATAAATTTACTTGATATTAAAAATTTACTTTACTATTTACCTTTAACAACTTTATGCTAAAATTACTACTACTTTTCATTTTCTACATGGGTGGATGATGTGAGTTTACTGAAACACAAAGCACGCTTGGTAATGTATACAACTGGAGAAATATAAAGAACCTGTTACCGAGGCCATCATGCAAAAGGAGAGGGATATCTGTAGCGGGAGCCCAATCAATTCATTGTATATTTTATGCTACCGTAGTGAGTTCTGATGAAAATAATACCGATAAAAACATATAGAATTGAAGGTTTTTTGTTCATTGCATTTTGCAAGCGAAAGCGGATGAGAAGATAGTAAAAGAAAATACCAGAGATGCACTGTGTCATGGGGTGAGGGCATATTTTATTGTAATTGGAAGCCATAGCTATGGGACTGTCAACATGTATGTCACCAAACACTATTTTCTAGGATTGTAATTACTGTCAAAAGATATGCCAGTAAACACGAGTTCCTAGGATTGGTTTTAGGTTAGATCCATTTTTCTATTATATTCAAATTCCATTACTTTCAAAACAAATTTGTAGTTCAATACTCATAAATGAATTAATATGCATCAATTCAGATGATATTTTATATAGTTTGTAACTGTAAATTTGATTCATTGTCATTTAGCCATGGTGAAAATCACGTGTATAATGAAATACATAGGCACATAATACACAGCCACAATTATGTAGCTGATGAAGGTGGATAGGTATTCTATTTACAAACCCTAGAGTAAATCTTAATTAGGGTTTATAAATGATACGCTTATCGACGTTCATGAACCGCATAATTGTGGCTGTGCTAGTTAATTAATTCTTTGCCAATGCCATGGACGAGCAATAATTTAAGGATTTAGATTTCAAATTAGGGGTCGACTAAATGTTTTTGTTTTTTTTTTGAGTTTTTGAGTAGAATTAGGTCAAGTAAATTTGGATAAAATTGTTTGTTTTTTTTTTTGTTTTTTTTTTTAATGTTTAAATTGCATTTCTGAATGCATAAATCGATTGTGGGTGTGTTGGCAGCAATAATGTAATTTCTATTGTTTATAAGCTGCCTACACAGGGTCTCTAAATTTGTCATTACTCGTCATGAGCATCGACACATATTATTTGTCGCCTTTTACATACCTTCCTTTCGATTTTAGTTTTCATGATTGTAAGCATGAAAACTTGCAGCTGGAATTCACACTTGGTTTCGATTTTTTATCAAAGGATAACTGTTCATATGGTATATTATCGAATTGTTGTATTTCGCTATGAACATGATTGTTTTCCTTGTTTATAAACCCTTGGTCTTAAATGTGCCTTGGTTACATAAGTGAAAAAACTCCACTCATCAATATTCGATTAATAGTAATGGGGTTTGTTTCATAAAAAAAAAAATTACACAATGTTTATTTGATACATTTACCTTGTAATCAAGTCATGAATGTGTGTGCTCTATGGTATTCAAATGATTACATCCTTACACTACCCATATCCCAAGGTATCATATGAGGTACAACGTGATATTATTGCTCTATATGGCCTCAGGCTTCACGATCTCATTCACACACATGGTGATTAATGCTTCTTCTTACCATTTCGAACTGTCTTTGCATTGCATTGAGGAAAATCGGGGCTATGGCTCTGTGTTTCTCTATCAAAACCTACTTCTGATTTTCGTGTTGATTCCCTTCTGTTAGCCATGGCTCCTGTGGTGAGGATTGAGCCCAATGGCATCCAAACCTTGTTATCGTTTGACAATGCCAGAGACGACTTAGAAAGGAATGGATGGCGTTTGTTTATTGAAAAGTTTGAGGGTTTCAATCTGAGAGTTTCCCAAGAGTTCGCATTGACTTTCAATGGTTGCAGAGAAAAGATAGGAGATGTGCAGCTTGAGGTAAATGAATATTTTATAATCCAAGCTACTGGTTTACCAGCTGTGGGGAAAAAGTGGTTCAAGAATGGAAAAGTCGAAGAGGCCCCCTAGTCATTGTTGTTCACCTCAAGGAAAATTACCAGCTGTGACTGAGGTATGCCTCTCTTGTCTTTAAAACCTAGATGGTATGATCTGTTAGCTATTGTGAAATAGTTCATTACCTGTGAGGGAAGATTTGTGTTGGTTTTCTTGTATCACCTGCAATTGCTTATGAGCTTCATTGATTTCCCGCTGAACATGCCCTATTTCCTCCTTAGAAGTCTATACAAGATGGGAAAGTGGTTTAAGAGGTAGAAGTATGAGTCTAGTTAGTTCCATCATGGTTTAATCAAGATTATCATTATGCATCAGTTGAAATTAAACAACGATTGTTGGGATGCATTTGTGTTACGAAATGGCTTCAGTAATAGTGATTTAGGATAGGTTGACAAGCCTGTTATCGCAAAAACCCTTATGAAACCTACCATCTCTCCTCCTTCACTCATGCCCTATGATCCTATCTCTAATTTGGAACCCTCGACCTACCCTGATTCTACTCAACCCGACACTCAACCAGATTCGTATCCTAAGAGTTGTACTAAGGATGTTAAAAAAACCATAGGGAAGAAGCTTAGGGGTAGCGTCGATGTCTATTATAAGAGTAAAAGGGCTGCTCATTGGGTTTCATGATGTGCTCAAAACAAACACAAGCCCTGTGCAAACACAAAAACTACAATTGAGGTAAGTGAGGATTCAGATTCGGAAATTGAAAGGTTCTTGGCCGAAGAGTATCCATATTCATATGGACTTTGTCCTGAGAGACCCTACGATTTTGTTACCAACCTACCACCGTGTCTAAAGGACAATCATGATTTTCCTAGAATCAAACTCTATGATGAACCTACATGTCAAATGGATGATTCTCCAGTTGTTAATAATATCATTGTTAATACACAGTCTCCACAGCCGCACTATAATGAATGTCGATCCTGGATCGACAGGTATTACACGGATGTGCCTTTACTACAGTCTTGGCTTAAATATTTGGAAGACCAGGTGGATTTCTTAACAAATGCGAATAGCAGACTGCAATCCATATCTCAAGCCAAAGACAAATGGCAAAAAACTACAGGGTCTGTTATTTTAATCCAACGACAGCAATAGTAAACTCTAAGATTACTTGATTTGTTTTAATCCTTTCATTTGAGGTATGATCTCTTTCAAAGTTTAGTATGCTTCTGTCTTCCTCAATTTAGGATATACAATTTGTTGAATATATTACTTTTCTTATAAAAATTAGTTTATTTTGTTTGATTGAATAAAATATGATTGTAGTTATAATTATAACTATCTACAGAATCGTGAGATTCTGTAGCTAGTTAGGAAAATTCGAATTACTTGTCTTGATAATTGAAAATACATCTAAAATCTTCTTATTTTTATTTTTTTTCAGGAACTCATGATTCTCAAAAATATATGAAGCACAGTTGGGATCTCACAACCATACCATCTTTATGTTTTTAGTAAATAGATTAGGCTGTTAGTTTTTTGATATCAAGTAAAATCTGGGAGGTTGCATCCCCCACATTTTTTGGAATAGATTTGATGTTATCTACAGGAAACATTTTGTTCCTGAACCTATATAAGCATGTTATGTTGTAAACATGGGATCATCTCTGCCTGGGGAAAAAACTATGGATTTTTCATTTACAAACTTGAATGAAATTTAATATTGGTCACATCTTTAGCTTTTCCATATTGTGGTTTTATTCAAGTTATGATTGTTTCGATTTGTAATTAAATTATGATTGCTTTTGCTGTCGTGGCTTACTACAGATTGGTATGATATAAATTTATATATATTCTCCATGTTTTATGTTCCAGATTTAACACACAGTAATCATTTTGTTTAAACCTTGGATTAAGAGATTTATCTTCATCATTTTTTGAACATTCATGCACAAGTTTTCACAGCAGGATTTATCTTAATGTGGCTGCTTGTGAAATTATGAGATTTCTATGATCGTATCTCTTGTATTTTATATCATTTGAATTCCATTATTGTTGTTTCACATTTATGAGAAGCAGTTGTAGGTTCTGCTGCGGGTTTACCTCATCAGACAGGGAGATTGGATGCTACACATTGAACAAATATTGGATGCGATAACAGGTCAGTTTACAAGTTTAATTTCATTAGCTTAATGAATAGAGAAGCTTCCTGTAGCTAAAAAATTTTCTATTATCTGTGATTTATGTTTTCAATTAGACAGTTTGATATTCCATGTCTTGGTTATAAACATTATAAGAAAATAAATCAAAAAGATTGAAAAATAGCTTTGTTGTTGTTTAATAAATCAATTTATATTCGATTTTCGCGGATTTAGATTAAAATTTGTATTTTGTAAATGTTATATATATATATATATATATATATATATATATA
>ML776693.1:615048-638396 GCA_009831015.1 Picea engelmannii
ATATTAGAAATAAAATCATTTGTATATTTTGTACATATAATAAGTAGAGTTATTTTATAAATATTAGTTAGTAAACTGTAAATATATATTAGATCTATATATAGTTTTCAGCGATTACTATTCATCAAGTTATTTTATTTTCTTTAGTTTTGTTGTTTTTCATTTTCTTTAGGACTTAGATCAGCCAACGGAGCCGCTAAACCCATCGGAGTGGATTAATCCAAACGGTTTGGCTTAATTAGACAACCCCGAACCGGATTCACTCTTCTAATTGATGAGCGGTCAATTTCGCCCGTCAACAAATGGCGCTAGAAGGAGGGCTTGAAAACTATTGATGACACATGGAGGTCGCAAGACTCCTCCCCCACACACCCGCTCACCTATAGTGACAAGAATTCGTTTCGACGACAATATTGTCTCCCAAACAACAACCACATCCAACGATATTCCACAAATAGTTGTTGAACCAGCAACACCAAATCCCACAAGGTCTGACATTCAAGAAATTGTTCATCAATCCCTCATAAGAATACATAGTGCCTTAGCCCATATCAGACAACCAGGTCAACCTTTGAACCAACCATTAGACTTCTCTGATATCAGGGAACAACTCGAAGGTACTGATCTCACTTTAAATCCTACGGATCCAGGTCATATCCTCACTCTGGTAGAAGGAGGATCTGGTATTCCACCATCACCACCACCTTCATCTCCTTCTTCTTCAGGAGGAGAGTCATCCGATGAAGGCAGATCTTCATCTTAGCCTTCAACACCACCCACACCCATGGAAAATCCAAACAATCCTGCTAGACCTTGGCTCGACCAAGATGTTGTGGCCATACCTGGGCCCCAACATCCTTTACCTAAACACCTGGAGAAATGGCTCCCTAAATTTGACCCAGACTCCAAGCAGATCGCTGAAGATCACATCAAAAACTTTATGTTGTCCATTAGACTCCATAGTGTTGAACATGAAGACGTAGTCTGTAGGTTTTTTCCCTATACCTTTGAAGGCAATGCCTCTACATGGTACTTTTCTCAACAGTCCCACACTATCGTGTTGTGGGATAAATTCGAGTTTTGTTTCCTTGAGAAGTTCGGAGATAACAAATCTCCTGAAGTTCTAGTCATGGAACATTCTAGTTTAAAAATGAACCCTAAAGAAAAGATCAAATATTTTAATCAAAGGTTCCTGACACTAAAAAACCGAATCCCCACAAATTCGATGCCTGCCGAAAATCTTGTTGTAGCATACTATACAAAAGCCTTACATCAAAACATAGCCATTTGGGTAAAGAGGTCCAAGAAAGCCACATATTTAGAAGCCTTCGAAGAGGTGAGTCAAATTGAGAAAGATATTCTCATCTTAAAGGACTATACCTCTAACGAATTAGAAAACCCCTCGTCCTCTAAGAAGAAAATCGAAATCCTTCAAAGATCTCCTCCAAACAAAACCCAATTAGAAAATTTGAATCTAGAAAACTTGCAGAAAGTAGTTCAAAAGTTATCTAATCAGGTTATAGATTTAAACAGATCAACCGAAGAAGCCACTTCAAGTAAAGGGCCTTATAAACCCCCTTTCAGGAAGCATTTTCCCACAAACCGACCAAACCCAACTTCTGAAGGCCTAAACTTAGAAAGCTTACAGTTTTTTATTCAGACGATTCTAGAGGCACGTGATAACTTAGTGCCCCTCGAAATTCCTGAAGAAATAGCTGAACAAGAGACTATAGAAGAAGAGGATCCCTCTCCAAACATTTTTGGAAATTTTTCAGATAGCATTTTTCAGGCTAATTTTGAAACAGTACATCCTTACAACACTAGGAGTAAAACAACAAACAAGCCTTCTTCTGAAACTGCAACTATTGTGCCTCCAAAATAGTCCAAGTCTGTTGAAACTAAACAGAATTCATCAGCCCCAAATTTAGAATATGATTTGATTGAGGATCTAAAGAAACTTAGGGATAACATTTATGTTTGTGAATTATTAAAATTTTCTTTTCTATTGCAAAAAATGTTGCAGAATATTGCAGAGAACAACAAGAACAACAATAAAACTGCTGAAAAGAACACCAAAATATCTCAAAAGGTCGCTGCCAAAACCACATCCGAGCCCCAAGATAAAAGAGACCTTCCTGTAAAAAGTGTAACAAATATAGACAAATTAGTTTCAGGGGCTGCGATTAAAAAACAAAAGACTTCTACTGTTAATACTCATAGAAATGTCCCTCCCTTCCTGTTAACTTTTGAAATTTTCAATAGGAATGTATATAATTGTATGGTAGATTTAGGAGCATCATCTAACGTAATGCCTTGGTCTGTCTGTCAAAAAATTAATGCCAAAGTTCAACCGTCCAGCTTGAAAATTATTCATCTTAATTGAACTAACGTTAAAGTAATAGGTGAATTGAAAGATGTGCTCATTAGATTATCATGTAATCCTAAAGTTCATCAAGTGATTGATATTATTTTCGTAGATATCCCAGAAGTTTATGGTCTGTTTTTAAGCAGAGACTGGTCAGAACAATTACACAGCTATTTTGTGACGGATTGGTCTCACTTGTGGCTACCCGAGAATGGAAATCCCAATAGAATCAAGGTAAATCTTGAACGTTATTTGAAGTTCACAATGACTGATTTAAATGATCCCAATGAACCATTCACTCCTTCTCCCGATTCACCTGAAATACAGGGGATGGATAACTTTTTCGGCAATTTCGTGGCCGAAACTTCCACTATCACTAACCCGGAACAACAGTCTGAAATTTTGACATATGCGCAGCCAACAACTTCTTCTCAGTGGACACATGCAACCGACGAAAATCAAATATGGTGTTTGTACTTTGATGGGTCGAAATCCAAGGAAGGAGCCAGTGCAGGTTGCATGCTCATTGATCCAGCAGGTAATAAGACTCTGATTGTTTGCCAGTTAGAATTCGAATGTAAAAACAACACAGGTGAATATGAGGCACTCCTGCAAGGCCTCAGAAAAGCGTTAGATCTGAACATTCAAAATTTGACTGTCTTTGGTGATTCGGAAATCGTGGTTAGACAGGTAAAAAATTCTATCCACTGTTTATCTCCGCACCTTAAAAGCTACCAAACTGAGGTATGGAATTTGATGAATAAGTTTTCCGCATTTAACATAAATTCTATTCCTAGATTGAATAATTCAGAAGATGATTTGCTAGCTAACGTAGCTTCAAAATTTTTTCCTACAGAAGGCTTATCTTCGAATGCATTCTCCGTCGAACTGTTGTTCAGACCGTCCATCCTAGACAACATCATGAATTGGAGAGTCTTCAACGACAATCAACAGATTATAAGTTTTATGTGTATGGAAGAAACTTTCCAGGGCACGGTGATCGACGAAGGAACCCATGACAAAAATTTCCATGACTTCACGGTAATACCAAATCCAAGATCTCTAGAATCTTCATCAAACATGGTAAACTCTATCCCAAAATTTATAGTTAGATTAGAAAATTTTTATGATCTTCACGACAAGTTCAGAAAATCAGTGAACTGTAAAACGAATAGTTCCTCTTTGATGCATGAAAAGGTAAATTTGGGAACTAAAGACAACCCGCAGTGCATTAATTTAGGGGTGGGTTGTTCTGAACAAGAAAAAGTAGCGTTTATTAAGTTGTTTAAGGAATTCAAATATGTTGTTTCCTGGATGTATGATGACCTAAAAACCTTTGATCCTAACATCATACAACACATTATCCCTATGAAACCCCAAACCCAACCTTTTCAAAAAAAGCTAAGAAAAATGCACCCAAAACTAAAACCAATGGTCAAGAAGGAATTAAAAAAACTCCTAAACGCTAAGATAATTTTCCCAGTTAGGCACACACAATGGGTCTCTAGTCTTGTCCCTATCAGAAAGAAGAGTGGTGAAATCCGACTATGTGTTGATTTTCGAAATCTTAACCGAACGTCTGATAAAGACAACTACCCTGTCCCTCCCATGGAACAGATCCTTCAACAGGTATCTGGTTCTGAAAGATTATCCTTGTTGGATGGTTTTTCAGGGTATAACGAAGTCCTAATGTCCCCTCCAGATCAACTCAAAACCACCTTCCGCACTCCATGGGGCACCTACGCTTATAGAAAGATGCCCTTTGGACTCATAAACGTCGGTGCCACTTTCCAGAAAGTGATGGACATCGCTTTCCGAGGCTTAATCAATCAATCTGTCATAGCTTACCTGGATGATGTCACTGTCTTCTCGAAAAATAAAGAAGATCATCTAGCTCATTTAAGATCCGTTCTACAACGATGTCGTAAGTATGACATTTCTTTGAATCCTTAAAAATCTATCTTCATTGTAGAACAAGGTAAACTCCTTGGATTCATTGTATCAAGCGAAGGAATGATCATCGACCCTGAAAGAACTCAATTCATTTTGAAACTCCCCCCTCCCTCGTAAAAAAAGTCCATGCAATATTTCTTAGGTCAGATAAAATTTGTTAGGAGATTCATCCCCAGCTTTTCAGAAATGGTGAGACCATTACAAAACCTAATAAAAAAGGATGTACAGTACCATTGGGGACCTTTAGAAAATCAAGCTTTTGATTCAATAAAAAAGGCCATAATAGACGCTCCTTCTCTAATGAGCCCCGACTTTTCCCAAGACTTCACCCTCTACACGTTTTCCTTTGACCATTCATACGCTGTCGTCCTAACTCAAAAGAACACTGAAAACAACGAAGTCCCAATTGCCTTTATGAGCTCAGCCTTCAAAGGGGTGGAACTTAATTACCTAGCAATAGATCAACAAGCCTATGCTGTTTTCAAACAAGTAAAGCACTTCCGATCTTATCTTTTGAAATATAGGATGAAAATCATTGTCCCTTACCCAACTGTCAGAAATTTGTTAGTACAGAAAGAACTAGGCGAAGAAAGGGAAAACTGGGCCACATCCTTGCAAGAGTATGACATAGAAATCACCCCAACACAAATAGTAAGAGGCCAAGGGTTATGTAAATTGGTCGTTGATTCGGCTGTAGGATAGCAAGAGGAAAATGATATATTAAATCCAGGACAACACTATTAGAACCAAATCTGATGTGCACAAAACCCTATTAGTCCCTGGTACGTTGACATAAAATTTTGTCTTATACACAGATCAACTCCCTGTCACCTTGATCCCACTAAAAGGAGAGAACTAAGATTAAAATCTTCTTCTTTTCAACTGATTACTGGTATGTTGTTTCATCAAAATTTTGATGGAGTACTAATGCACTGTCTTGAGAAAGATGAAGCGGAAAAAGTCTTATTGGAATTGCATGCAGGAGAAGCTGGTGGGCATTTCGGTGGAGATACCACTGCCCATAAAGTATTAAGAGCAGGTTATTACTGGCCTACCCTTTTTAAAGACGCTCATGCTTTGTGTCGCAAGTGTGTAATTTGTCAAAAAGCATCCGGATGGATACAGAAACCAGCTTTCCCTCTGCAACCAGTTTCAGTAGACTCCCCTTTTCAGCAGTGGGGTTTAGATATTATAGGCCCAATCAACCCGCCATCCTCGCAGCAACATAAATATATTATAACAGCCACAGATTACTTCACCAGGTGGTCTGAGGCTACCCCATTAAAAGTTGTGAATACCAGCCAGGTAATATCTTTCTTGAATTCAAATATTATTACTCATTTTGGTATCCCTGAATGCCTGGTATTTGATAATGCCTCTTATTTTTCATCTCTTGAAATGAGTGATTTCGCTCTAGAAAAAGGAATTAAATTAAAGTATTCTGTCAACTATTACCCCCAAGGCAACAGTTTGGCAAAATCAACTAATAAAAATCCGATCAAAATAATCAAGAGAACAGTCTCTAAAAACCATAAAAACTGGCATAACGCACTGTTAAACGCAATCTGGGCTGATAGAGTAACCCCTAAAAATGTTGTGGGTAACTCACCTTTCTTTCTCACTTATGGAAAAGAGGCGATTCTTCAACCACATGTCCTTCTTCCATCTCTGCATTTATCGCAGAAAGTACAGGAAGAGGATTGTCCCCGTTTGGAGAGTCAAATTAACGCTTTGTTAAAATTAGAAGAAGTGAGGGCTCAAGCAAAATGGAAATTGGATCAACATCAACTCATTGTTAAAAACTGGTTTGATTCCAATTCTACCTTTCACAGAAATTTTGAGGTAGGTGACCTTGTCCTGAAATGGGATAAACCTCATGAGGGAAAAGGAGAGCATACAAAGTTTCAGAACTTGTGGCTGGGACAATTTTTAATTGTTGAGAAATTGGGTCCCAGTTCCTTCCGATTACAGAATTTAGACGGACAGACAGACATCTTTCCAGTGAATGGCCAAGCCCTAAAGAAATACTTCGCCTGATAACACTCCCATGTACACTGTGTAAATATTTTTGTTTTGTTTGTTGTTTGTTTTTCTTTGTTGGTTTGTTTTGATTTTTCCTTTATGCTTATTAGTCTTTCTTTTTGAAACACACATGCCTACATCATGGGCTAGTTCAGACAAAGAGAACAAAAAAAATTCCCCTCTAAAATGACTGTTGAAGGTTGTTTAAACATCAATTGTGATATTTTTATGAGTTTCCCGCCATGTTAAAGATAACTTCTTGTTTGAAAAACGTTTTTTGATTTCAATCTGCGACTGAAGGTATTCACGATCATCCATAAAAAATTATTTTTACGTTGTCCCTGTTCCTTAAGAGAACAACTCAGAGATGTCTCCCTGCTCTTGAAAGTCGGTTTTATTAACAAACTATTTCCAGATCTTAATCAAGGACATCTAAGAAATTTCTTCAAGGTTTGTAATTTACTAAGATATGTCCAAAAACTAGGGTTTTCAGCGCACCCCGCTTTATTAAAAATATTTAAAACTAAATAAATCTTCAGAGAGCAGTGGGAAGTGCTTGTAAACCCACCGGGAGACTGAACAGGTCTGCTGGCAGTGGGTAAATCCATGCATGACGCCAAGATAACTTCGTCGGGGTGATGAACAAGCCCGTTGGCAGCGAAGCAATGTCAGGTATATGAAAATTATCAGATATGGATTCTTTTTGACCTTAAATGCCCTTCGTTCTAATCTGGAACTTCTTGGCAGGATATAGATATCAGAGTGGGTTAAATGACATCCCTGTTGAGGCTATGGACGCCTGCTGGAAGAAGTGGCCCTATCAACAGTATTGAATATTTTAACTTTAATATCATGACTATATTCTGTTAAGATTGTTGTCAATTTTCGTTTCTTTAAAATAACAGTAATCTGAAACTGGAATGCTTTATAATTGGTAATGATGTTCAGACAGTTTTTTGGTTGTTTTCGATTTGAAGTTTTTTTCTGATTATTCTAATCTGAACTCATTCATTTGGTAGAGATAATTGCTTCTCCTAGCGTGTCGCCATTGTTGGCAGCAATAATGTAATTTCTATCGTTTATAAGATGCCTACACAAGGTCTCTAAATTTTTCATTACTCGTCATGAGCAACGACACTTATTATTTGTCGCCTTTTACATACCTTTCTTTCGATTTTAGTTTTCATGACTGTAAGCATGAAAACTTGCAGCTGGAATTCACACTTGGTTTGCATTTTTTTTATCAAAGAATAACTGTTCATATGGTCTATTATCGAATTGTCGTATTTCTCTATGAACATGATTTCTTTCCTTCTTTATAACCCCTTGGTCTTAAACGTGCCTTGGTTACATAAGTGAAAAAACTCCACTCATCAATATTCGATTAATAGTAATGGGGTTTGTTTCATAAAAAAAATTTTTACACAATGTTTATTTGATACATTTACCTTGTAATCAAGTCATGAATGTGTGCGCTCTATGGTATTCAAATGCTTACATCCTTACACTACCCATATCCCAAGGTATCATATAAGGTACAACGTGATATTATTGCTATGTATGGCCTTGGGCTTCACGATCTCATTCCCACACATGGTGATTAATGCTTCTACTTACCATTTCGAACTGTCGTTGCATTGCATTGAGGAAAATCGGGACTATGGCTCTGTGTTTCTCTATCAAACCCTACCTCTTATTTCCGTGTTGATTCCCTTCTATTAGCCATGGCTCCTGTGGTGAGGATTGAGCCCAATGGCATCCAAACCTTGTTATCGTTTGACAACGCCAGAGACAACTTAGAAAGGAATGGCTGGCGTTTGTTTATTGAAAAGTTTGAGGGTTTCAATCTGAGAGTTGCCCAAGAGTTCGCATTGAATTTCGACGGTTGCAGAGAAAAGATAGGAGATGTGCACCTCGAGGTAAATGAAGATTTTATAAGCCAAGCTACCGGTTTACCAGTTGTGGGGAAAAAGTGGTTCAAGCATGCAAAAGTCGAAGAGGTCCCCTCGTCATTGATGTTCACCTCAAGGAAAATTACCAGCTGCAACCGAGGTATGCCTGTCTCGTCTTTAAAAACTAGATGGCATGATCTGTTAGCTATTGTGAAATAGTTCATTACCTGTGAGGGAAGATTTGGGTTGGTTTTCTTGTATCACCTGTGATTGCGTATGAGCTTCATTGATTTCCCACTGAACATGCCCTATTTCCTCCTTAGAAGTCTATACAGGATGGGAAAGCAGTTTAAGAGGAAGAATTCTGAGTCTAGTTTGTTCCATCATGGTTTAATAAAGATTATCATTATGCATTAGTTGAAATTAAAAAACGATTGTTGGGATGCTTTTGTGTTACGAAATGGCTTCGGTAATAGTGATTTAGAAAAGGTTGACAAGCCTGTTATCGCAGAAACCCTTGTGAAACCTACCATCTCTCCTCCTTCGTTCATGCCCTGTGATCCTATCTCTAATTTGGAACCCTTGACCTACCCTAATTCTACTCAACCCGACACTCAACCAGATTCGTATCCTAAGAGTTGTACTAAGGTTGTTAAAAAAACCGCAAGGAAGAAGCTTAGGGGCAGCGTCGATGTCTATTATAAGAGTAAAAGGGCCGCTCGTTGGGTTTCACAATGTGCTCGAAACAAACCCAAGCTTTGTGCAGACACAAAAACTACAATTGAGGTAAGTGAGGATTTGGATTCGAAAATTGAAAGGTTCTTGGCCGAAGAGTATCCATATTCATATGGACTTTGTCCTGACAGACCCTCTGATTTTGTTACCAACCTACCACCGTGTCTAAAGGACAATCCTGATTTTCCTGGAATCAAACTCTGTGATGAACCTACATGTCAAATGGACGATTCTTCGGCTGTTAATAATATCAGTGTCAATACACAATTTCCACAGACGCACTGTAATGAATGGTGATCCTGGATCGACAGGTATTACATGGATGTGCCTTTACTACAGTCTCGGCTTAAATCTTTGAAAGACCAGGTGGATTCGTTAACAAATGAGAATAGAAGACTCCAATCCATAGCTCAAGCCAAAGACAAATGGCAAAAAACTACAGGGTCTGTTATTTTTAAGAACGTGGAAGCAGCGACAGCAATAGTAAACTCTAAGATTACTTGATTTGTTTTAATCCCTTAATTTGAGGTATGATCTCTTTCAAAGTTTAGTATGATTCTGTCTTCCTCAATTTAGGATATAGGATTTGTTGAATAGATTACTTTTCTTATAAAAATTAGTTTGTTTTGTTTGATTGAATAAAATATGATTGTAGCTATAATTATAACTAGCTACAGAATCGTGAGATTCTGTAGCTAGTTAGAAAAATTCAAATTGCTTGTCTTGATAATTGAAAATACATCTAAAATCTTCTTATTTTTATTTGTTTTCAGGAGCTCATGATTCTCAAAAAGATATGAAGCACAGTTGGGATCTCACAACCATACCATCTTTATGTTTTTAGTAAATAGATTAGGCTGTTAGTTTTTTGATATCAAGTAAAATCTGGGAGGTTGCATCCCCCACATTTTTTGGAACAGATTTGATGTTATCTACAGGAAACATTTTGTTCCTGAACCTATATAAGCATGTTATGTTGTAAACATGGGATCATCTATGCCTGGGGAAAAAACTATGGATTTTTCATTTACAAAACTTGAATGAAATTTAATACTGGTCACACCTTTAGCTTTTCCATATTGTGGTTTTATTCAAGTTATGATTGTTTCGATTTGTAATTAAATTATGATTGCTTTCGCTGTCGTGGTTTACTACAGATTGGTATGATATAAATTTATATATATTATCCATGTTTTATGTTCCAGATTTAACACACAGTAATCATTTTGTTTAAACTTGGGATTAAGAGATTTATCTTTATCATTTTTTGAACATTCATGCACAAGTTTTCACAGTAGGATTTATCGTAATGTGACTACTTATGAAATTATGAGATTGTTGTGATCGTATCTCTTATATGTTATATCATTTGAATTCCATTATTGTTGTTTCACATTTATGAGAAGCAATTGTAGGTTCTTCTGCGGGTTTACCTCATCAGACAGGGAGATTGGATGCTTCACACTGAACAAATATTGGATGCAATAACAGGTCAGTTTACTAGTTTAATTTCATTAGTTTAATGAATACAGAAGCTTCCTGTAGCTAAAACATTTTCTATTATCTATGATTTCTGTTTTCAATTAGACATTTTGATATTTCATTTCTTGGTTATAAACATTATAAGAAAATAAATCAAAAAGATTGAAAAATAGCTTTGTTGTTGTTTAATATATCAATTTATATTCGATTTTCGCGGATTTAGATTAAAATTTGTATTTTGTAAATGATATATATATATTAGAAATAAAATCATTTGTATATTTTGTACATATAATAAGTAGAGTTATTTTATAAATATTAGTTAGTAAACTGTAAATATATATTAGATATATATATAGTTTTCAGCGATTACTATTCATCAAGTTATTTTATTTTCTTTAGTTTTGTTGATTTTCATTTTCTTTAGGACTTAGATCGGCCAACGGAACTGCTAAACCCGTCGGAGTGGATTAATCCAAACGACTTGGGTTAATTAGACAACCCTGGACCAGATTCACTCCTCCAGTTGACGAGCAGTCAATTTCGCCCGTCAACAGGGTGTTGAAAAATGGTTGAGATACTCCAATTATACAAACTTAGTCACTCAAATTTGTAAATTCAACCATTCATCACCGAATTTAAAGTAAAATCAAACAGAAAAAATTACGAGAAAACATCTTAAAAGTAAAATGTTTAATATATTGTTTTCAAATTATACATCACAGTTGCATGTGACAACTAGCATGTTTTCCATTATACAAACACTAAGCATCACTATCAAGGGTCAATATCCAGTAGAGACTAGCAACAACCCCTTTATAAAAGTGGTTGATATACGTCGATTGTCATTAGTTTGGAAAGGTAAAAAATAACGCCTTATATCAACCACTTTTATAAAGTGGTTGTTTCTAGTTGACGACCAACACGCTTGGGGAAAGAAAATTGATATATTAATACATTTAATTAATATAATAATTTAATATATAAATATTAATTTAATATATAATAAAAAATGTATAAATTAAAGTATTAATTGATGGATAAATATATTAAAGTATTAAATGCAACATATTAATTATTAATTGATTGATACATTGATAACGTAATGTATTAATGTATTTAGTAATACATTACATTATAAATTAATGTATTACATTAATGTAAATATAATACATTAAAGTATTAATGTATAATACATTAATATATTAAAGTATAATACATTAATGTATTATAGATTAATATTATACATTAATGTGTAATATATTAATACATTAAAGTACTCATACATTGATATATTGATGTGTAATGTAATATTAATATAATATATAATAAACATTTATAAATTAAAGTATTAATTTACATTAGTGTTTAATGTAACATATTAAATGATTAATAGATTGATAATATAATGTATTAATTAATTAATTAATTAATACATTAATAAGGTAATAATACAATAATAAATTAATACGTTAAATATATCAATAAATACATTAAATGCATTAAATAATAGATTACTAAAGTATTAATACATTAGTCAAGTATTAATACACTAATAAATAATGTATTATTACATTAATGTATAATGTAACATGATACACTTTTAATATATTAACAATACATTATTACATTGTTGTAATATATAAATTAAAGTATTAATGCATTATGCATAATGTAACACATTAAATAGTAATACATTAATAATGTAATATATGAATTAATTAATATATTAATACATTTTTAACTATTAATACAATAATAAATAAATGTATTAATAATACAGTATTAAATATATATATTAATAATACATTATTAAAGTAATAATACATTAATAAAAATATTATTAAAGTATTAATACATTAATACATTTATTGAAAATGATTGTGGTTGATTATGGTGGACCATCATTATGGTTTCTTATGATCATGATTATGAATGACATTGATGTATATATAGCAATGTATTAATTTAATTAATTGATTAATTAATACATTACTAAAGTACTAATATATTATTATATTAATATAATGTATAAATTAAAGTATTAATTTAAATAAATGTATAATATAAAGTATTAATTAATTAATGCATTACTAATATAATGTATTAATTAAGTAATTGCGGTGAAAGGCGTACACCTATTGAGAATGAGCACAATTAATCACCCTTTAATCTACAATTCTAATCTGATGGCTAACAATTGAAGATGCTGGCATATTCTTAGTCGTCCTCCCAAATCAATGAATCTGATTTCCTCTTCATAACTTCCTTGTATTTTTGAATGCATCCGTTAACCTGTTTACCTTTTAACATTTACCTAATCATATTAAGAAATTACTGCAGCACTATATAATTGCCACGTTTAAATGATTAAACTTTGGATTTAGCACGCTGGCTGTGATGGTTGTAGATGCTCATTTTCTGGTTGTGCATTTCATTTTCTTGTTGTGCGTTTCATTTTCTGTCCACACCTTTCGGCGTTCATCAACCACGATTTTGAGTGGTTGTGCTAGTACATTTATACAATATTAATTACTACATTGTTAACGTAATAATAATAAAATTGTTTGATACCTTTAATACATTAAATGAAGTAATAAATACATTAGTAAAGTATTAATCTATTAATGTATAATGTAACATATTTAGTTATTAATAAATTAATAATGCATTAATAAATACATTCTTAAAGTATTAGTGCCTTAATAAATACATTTCTAAAGTAGTGATACATTAATAATATATTATTTAAGTATTAATACAATAATACGTTAATTGAAAATGACTATGGTTGAGTATGGTTGACCATGACCATGGTTTACTTTGGTAGACCTTGGTTGACATTGGGAAGGAAAGGTTGGTTATGGTTGACCATGGTTTTCCTTCATCATGGTTGAGTGAGGTTGACCATGACCATGGTTGACTATGGTTGATCACAGTTTATTATGGTTGGACATGCCCATGGCTGACCTTCGTTGACCATGTGGATCTCATTATGGTGGGCCATGTTGATTATGTTCACTGTAGTTTACTATGGAATTAGAGCATTACAATGTTGATTATATTTTGTTCATCAAATTGGGACATCATGGTTTGTTCTTCACATGCCAACAACAGTTTTTGTTCATCACATTATGAAATCAACTTTTGTTCATCACATGTCAACATAAGGTTTTCTTCATCACATTGTGACATTAGGTTTTGTTCGTTAGTTGAAATCGTAAGGTTATGGTCATCATATTACGAGGAAGGTTTATGCTTCTCACGATATGACATTGGAAAAGTTTTTTCATAGTTCAATAGTGGGTTATGTTTGTCACATTACCACATCGGAAAATGTTTGTTACATCGACACATTGGGTTGTGTACATCAAACTGCGACAATAGGTTATGTTTGTCTCATTCATGACGTTTGGAAATGTCTATCACATTGCATTTGTCCCATTAAAATGCCAATTTATGTTCTTTTGATTGCGATGTTTGTAATTGTTCGTCACATTCTGACATGCATATATCTTCATCAGAATGTGATGTCTATATATGTTCATTACATTGCAGTGTTACTATGTTTGGTAGAGTGCATTGTTACTATGTTCGACACATTACGATGTTTAGAAATGTTTGTCACATTGGGGTGTCTATATATATTCGTCACATTGTGATGTTACTATGCATGGTAGATGGAAAAATTACTATGTTCGACACATTACGACGTTTGCAAATGTTTGTCACATTGCAACATCCATATATGTTCATCACATTACGACAATACAATGTTTGGTAGATTGCAAGTTTACTATGTTCAATACATTGCGATGCTTGGAAGTGTTTGTCACATTGTGACGTCATGATATGTGCATCACATTGCAATGTGAGGAAATGTTTGTCATATTGCGATGACAGGGTGATGTGGGACACATTGCAACATGTATTTATGTTTGTCACATTGGGTTGTGTGCATCAAACTGCGACAATAGGTTGTGTTTGTCTCATTGTTACGTTTGGAAATATCTATCACATGGCATTTGTCCCATTACAATGGAAATTTATGTTCATTTGATTGTGATGTTCGTAATTGTTCGTCACATTTTGACGTCTCTATATGTTCGTCACAATGTGATGTCCATATATGATCGTTGCATTGCGATTTTATTATGTTTGTTATATTGTATTGTTACTATGTTCGACACATTACGATGTTTGGAAATGTTTATCACATTGGGGTGTTTGTATATGTTCGTCACATTGTGATGTTACTATGCATGGTAGATGGAAACATTACTATGTTCGACACATTATGATGTTTGGAAATGTTTGTCACATTGTGACATCCATATATGTTCGTCACATTATGAAAATACGATGTTTTGTAGATTGCAAATTTACTATGTTCGACACATTGCAATGTTTGGAAGTGTTTGTCATATTGCGACGTCATGATATATGCGTCACATTCCAACGTGAGGAAACATTTTCATATTGCGACAGCAGGGTGATGTAGGACACATTGTGACATCTATTTTTGTTCATCACATTGTGACATGTATTTATGCTTGTCACATTGCGATAGGACTATCCACATTGCAACGCCATGCCTATTTTTGTCAGATTGTGACATTACTATGTTTCGCAGAATGCAACGTTACTATGTTCATAAGATTACTATGTTGGTAGATTTCAACATTACTATGTTCAACACATTACGACATTTGAAATTGTTGTCACATTGCGACGTTGGAATAAGTGCATCACAATGCAACATCAGGAAATGTTCATCACATTGTGATGATAAGATGATGTGTGACACAATGCGACGACATTCCTATCCACATCCATATATGTTCGAGACATTGTGACATTTGGAAATGGTTGTCACATTATGATTTCTATATATCTTTGTCACATTGCGACAATTGGAAGTGTTTGTCACGTTATGACGTCAACAAGAAAAACAAGAATTTGAACATTAGATTTCACATTGAACATCGAAGGTATGTTTGTACATCATATTGCATTGTTGGGTTTTATAAGTCAAATTGTGACGTCGAGCTATGTATATCAAATTGGGGCATTAGCGTATGTTCGTTAAATTATAACTTTGTGATCTGTTTCTTCCATTATGACATAGGGTTATGGTCATGGACATCGATTTATGTTCATTGACATCAAGTAATGTTCGACACATTGTGACATTGATTTGAGTTATCTTCATCAAATTGAGTCATAGGGGTATGGACATCACATTGTGACATTGGGTTATGAATGTCACATTGTGTTGTAGGGCTATGGACGTCCCATTGCTATGAAGGGTTTTGAATGTGAGGTTTCAAATTTAAGGTATTTTTGTTAGATTATGGCTATCACATTGCGACGTTGGATTTTATTTTTTACAATATTATGTTGGGTTATGTTCATCACATTTCAATGTTGGGATATGTTAGTCACAATTATATGTAGGGTTATGTTCATTTCATTTTTTCATTAAGCTATGTTTCTCACATTATGACATCACATTGCAACGTAGGGTTTTGTATGTCACATTGTTTTGTTAGGCCTTTTATGTTAAATTGCAATGTGAAGGTATTTATGTCAAATTATGACATTAGGGCATGTACGTAAAATTGCAACATTGGGTTATAGTCATCAGATTGTGACATCGAGACATGTTTTTTATATTGCGACATAGAGCTATGTTGGATTCCATCACAATGTGATGTTGGTGAAAGGTTATGTTCGATTGAAATGTCGGGATATGTTCCTCAGATTGTGGTGTTAGGTTATGTTCATCACATTACAACACTGAGTTATATTCCTCACATCACATTATGATATTGGGTTATGTTTCTCACATTGTGATTCTAGGCTATGTTGACACATTGCAAAAAGGGAGTTTTGGCAAGTTTTTTGAAAAAAATTATAGTGAAATTTTTCCTTTGTCAAAAAGAGAAATTTTAAATTAACGATTGCATGGAAGGAAACATCCGTAAGGTGTGATGTAAATTAAAACTTTATCATATATTATTGGACCATACGTAAATTAAAACTTTATCGTAGTTAATTGGATTGAAGGTACTAAAATAGTTATCCTATAATTTTATATATTATTTTGTAGGAGTCACTTAAGTTACACCTATTATTAATATTTATCTTTAGTGTTTATTGAATACCTACATTTTTAATTATTTATCATTAAAAATAATTTTTATTAATTAATTTTATTTTATTTTAAGTATTATAAAATTTTCTCCAAATCATTAATTTCAAATTTAATTATTCTCTCTTAATTATACTAGTTTAACCATTAAATTAAATTAATTAAACTTTATTAAATATAATTATATTATCTTAACCATTAAATTAAATTTATTAAACTTTATTAAATACCACCTTCAACATTTCTTATTTATTTATTATTAAAAAAATTCTTTTAATTTTCTTTAAAAATTTTAACTTTCAAAATACTTTTCTTAAAATTTTTGTTAAATTTTAAATTGTTTATACAAATTTTGAATGAATAAATTTATGTTTATATGAAAACACAATTTTTTTTAGTTGAAACCAACAACATCCTTAATGTAAAGTTTGAATTCTTTATACAAATTTTGAATCAATAAACTTATGTTTATATGAAAAGACAACTCTTTCAGTTAGAAACAACAACATCCACATCCTTCCGAGAATGAATCCACTATGATCACAAGAACGTAATTGACATTATCATATTTACTTTTTTTTATTCTTCCAATAACTACATAAGTTTTCAAATTATTTTCCCAACAACATGTTCAAGATAATTCTTATCGACCAAGTATACGTTTATCCTAAAGCATTCACCTTACATTCCAGCAAGAATTAAAAACATTAAATTCCAAAAATAAAAAACCTAAATATTTGAAATAAAATTTAAATATTTTCAGTACTAGAAGCATGGTGATTTTGAGAAGGAAATGGGAATCTGAGTTCTCAAGAATCAATCTTTAAAAACTTTAAATTCCTAAAATATGTTATTTCATAAAATAATAATTAAAAAAAAAAACCTAAATATTTGAAATAAAATTTAAATATTTTTGGACATGACGCATGATGATGTTGAGAACTAAATGGGAATCTAAGAGAAACACAATTATTAAGAACAAATCTTTTAAAAAACTTTAAATTCCTAAAACATGTTTTTTCATGAAATAATAATTAAAAAAAAAAAACCTACATATTTGAAATAAAATTCAAATATTTTCCAGACTCGAAGCATGGTGATTTTGAGAACGAAATGGGAATCTGAGAGAAGCACAGTTCTGGCATAGTATTTTTTGCCATGAGACAGCAACTTGCAAATCCACCTCCTTTGTGATCTTGTTCCTATGCGATCTAGTAGCTGGCTCCAGGTAGCGCGCTATGCTATAGCAAGAGTTGGAGAAAGCGCTTTCTTTCTCGGTGGTATAGTTCAGTTTCTTCTGATTCAGCTCTATTGCATTCACGTATTCATATCTATTCATTCAACAAGTCGGATCGGACCAGGAGATATTGGTCCTCTCGCTCGGATCCCGCCCCTTAGAGAATGTGATCAATAATGACTGTAGGGGAGCCCCATATACCCTATATCCTGTTGTTTTACCCATGAACTTGACACCGCAAATAAATAAGTCTTCACCAGCCACAAATATTCGCCATAGTCACCTTCGAATCATCTTAGCACCTCTGCACCAATCTGGCATTAGCAGGCAATGGCATGGATTTTGCACTTATACCAAATAAACAAAATATACGAGTATACAGGGTTTACATTATTAATAGGGTTGTTCCTTTAACCGTACAAATAATATATCCAGGAAAAAGAAATACATTGTTGGCAAGAAAGATTAGGCATGGTGACAGTACTTTGTTCGAAACATGGTTTGGTTTAAGTGAAGAAGCATCCACGCCTGGTTTCCTTAAGCATTAAAAAAATATGAATATATTCCTTGAGCATTAAAAAATTATGAATACATTACGCCAAGAAATGAAAAATTAAAGTGAAATCTAAATGCCAAGGGCATCCAACATTACTACACGAGGTAATCCACTCCTCTCCTGCTAATCGACTCCTCTCCCTCGTTATCTTGACAGAGTGAAATGGCGGATACATAAATGTTTCCTGTACCACATGGCGCCTTCATGGCGTTAGAATTTATGAAACGGTCGATTAGTAAAAAACTAAAAAAGTAAATGGTAAATGGTAATCCACTCCTTTCTGGCTAATCGACTCTTCTCCCTGGCTATCTAGTGAAATGGCGGATACATAAATGTTTATTCTACCACATGGCGGTTTCATGGCGTTAGAATTTATGAAACCTTAGATTCGTAAAAATAAATAAAAAAGTAAATGTTAAATGGTTGCTCTACAGTTGTCTTTATCCTCGCCGCACAAATGTAAAATGTAAAAATTTAATAATGTAAATGTAAATATTTAAACTAAAGTAATTTGGTGTGGATTTGCTAAATCATGGTTCGTCGCAATTGATAAGTAGGTTAAGTAATTTTTTAATGATGTTGTGTAAAAGTGAAAAAGTAAATATGATAAACGGATGAATTGATAAATGCAAGAAAGTTAATTAAGCAAATCTGATTTATTGATTTGAAAGTAAAACTAAAAATATATCAACATCTTCAATTCATGGCCATCAAACAAATTTTGTAATTAAAAAGATGATTAATGGAACCATTCCAATAGAGATACACCTATCGGCATAATTATAGGTCCACAAATCTGAATTACTTTAATTGATTTGACGGTATATAATTCATCTATCTGCTTTCAAATTCAATGTTCTATAATCCAACTACCTGCTTTCAGATTCCATAGTTTATAGCAGCTTTCAATGCTATTTAACATGCTGGATATTGATGACCTTTCATATATCAACGAAAACGAAAACGATAGTATTGAATGTGTAGCAAGTTGGATATTACTCACCTCGCTCTCACTCTCATGCCAATGCACATGTCTATCCACCTTCCTGTTACCTTCCTCTTCATCCTACCCACATTCTCTTCGACGCCATTGATGAGTTGTTGCCGGACCTACAAACAAGGGTTATCATCTATTTAATGCTTATTGTCTGCCTTACATCCAATCCAGACTCACACACATCATCTCCTTTTCGACATACATTCACGGGCATATTTCTCTCAAAGTATTTTTTCTTCCCGCCCCTTTTTCATATTCAAAATATTCTATTCTCTCTGCCTCAACCAGCGCCATGGCCGACTTATCCAACGAAGTTGCATCCCACGTCATAAACAAGGTGATTGTTGATCCACTCATTCAAAAAATATCTGATGTTATTAACCTGGATCGAAACCGTGGGGTTCTGCAAGATTGGTTAAAGCGTATGAGGCTCCTTTTACAAGTTGTTAGAAATGGCTTTGAGAGTCGGCAGAAAACGTTGCCCGAGGGCAGCCAAGGCCGTTTGGAGAGAACGCGTGATGCGATTGAAGAGGCTAAGAGCTTCATCGTCCGATCCCGACTCCAGCAAAAGGGACTGGATTGCATTGTCTGGGTTTGGGATTGCCTCCTCTGCAAGCCCAGTGTTTCCACTCAAATTAGAGAATGGAACACGAGAATCAGTAAGCTCTATAATGACCTCGAAGACGACCTCAAAATGTTTTTCAGAGTTCAGGAGGCGGTCACATTGGCACAGGAAGAGGACTTGCCTCGACCCGTTCCAGAGGAGGGCTTTGAGGGATCATGCATCAAATCTGCTGAGACGACGCTGCGGAAGTTGCTTACGAAAGATCCACATGTTCGAGATATTTGTGTATATGGAATGGCCGGGGTCGGAAAGACGTCTTTGCTCGACACGGTCTACAACTCCCACAAGGTCAGTAAAGCCTTCTTCACTAATGTCATTTGGGTTACAGTCTCTCAAGACTATAAAATTTTTAACTTGCAGGGTCAGATCGCTGAGGGAATCCATTTACAGCTCCCAAGCATTGCTCATTCTGCTACCAGAATAGTGAAGTTGTGTGCAAGTCTAAAGAATAAGAAATTTCTTTTGATATTGGACGACGTGTGGAGTACATGTCCACGGGATCTGCAAAAAGATTTAGGTGTTGGATTTGGGGTTGGTAAGGGTAGAAAAGTAGTAATCTCCACACGCAGCAGAGATATCACATTAATGAGGGAACAACAGTGCATACAAGTGGAACCCTTGTTGTAGGAGGAAGGACGAATATTCTTTAACAGACTACTTTTCCAAGACGCCATGTTCCAGAGGAATTAATGGGTTGTGCCAGAGAGACTACAGATGAGTGTAGGTCTGCCATTGGCCATAACCGTTGTGGCGGAAACAATGAGAAGCAAAACAGATGTAGATGAGTGGAATCTTTCTTTGTCTCTCATGAAAATTGCAGATCCTTCTTTCCCAAATACTCATCCCCCTATTCGCACAGATCTATATCAAATATTAAGAGGGAGCTAAGAGGAGAGTCAGTTGTAGGCGTGCTAAGAGTCAGTTCTTAGTTAAGAGTTCAGTTGTCTTTGGTTTGCATGTAACCGACTCTGGAGAGTCTTTTCCTATATAAAGATGTAATCTGTCTTCATTATTGAATAAGAAGTGAGCATAGTCTCACCATGTTTGTTTGGGTGGTTTATTTTATCTTGGTATCAAAGCCACGGGGAGAAGTGCGAAAATTCTTGAAGTTCGCAGGTCCCTCCTCTGGTAGGGTGCGGGGCATACTACTCAACCTCCACGCGCATAGAAAACGGAAAAATTCACGCAACCCAAGATAGCCTTACAGTTCGGAAATATTTGAGCATTCCCACAGTCGGAGCACTCGAGAACTGCGAACACCCGACAGTCCAATAAATTGTGAGGTGCGAGAACTGCGAACTCCCCGCAGTCAAATAAGTCGTGAGTTTAATTGCAGATTTGCAATTCATGAGGCTGGTGCGTTAGTTTGCGTGAGCATGCAGCATTAGTTTGGGTGCAGCGTGAGAGTCGAGCTACCAATGTGGGCATCTACTTTTAACCGTGAAGTGAAGTTTAACTGCATGCGTATTTGAGAGAACGATTTGCATGATTTATTTTATCATGGTATGCAAGCGCTGACCAATTTCTTTTGAAAACCGAAGAGGTGAAAATCGTGCATGTGTGAGTTTTCTTTAAGTGGATATATGTTAAAGTGGAGCATTTAAATACATACTAGTGGATATATGTTAAAGTGGAGCATTTAAAGTTTATTCATTTTTTTTATTATTAAAAGTGAATGTATGTGGAGGATTGAAGTTTATTAAAGTGGATATTTTTGAAGTGGATATATTTTTTTAATAAGAGAGGTGAAGTTTATTTTGGAGGTTATTATTTTAAAGTGAATTTTTAAAAGTTTTTTTTAAAAAGAGGGAGTTATAAGTTTTTTAAAAAGTGGAGATTTTGGATATTAAGGTGGATGCATGCATGATTTAAGTTGACAATAGAAATATAGTTGGATCAGTGGATTTGAACGGCAGAGTGACAGACTACTCAGCACTCGACAAAAAGTTCCATATCCTTGGTGATTTTCTTGCAGAGACTAAATTGTAGCGATGGCGAATCCGCTGGCAGAGACCTACCTCAACGAAGCCAACAAGTTAGATGGCTCGAACTTCATTAACTGAAAATTCAAGATGCAGACGCTCATGGAGGGATATTGTGTCTGAAACATTGCGAAGGGAACTGAACTAAAACCTGATACGGCTGCAGGTGCGACAGCAGAACAGATCCAAGACTGGGAGAAGCACGAAAACAAGGCAAAGGTATTGTTGCGCATGTCAGTTAAAGATAGCATAATTCCACATATTAGAGACGCTACAACTTCTGCTGCAACATGGACAACTCTTAAAGCATTGTATGAAATTAGCAACACAAATCGCATTTTGTTCCTGAAAACTAAATTGCTAGGCATTAGGATGGATGGAAATGAATCTGTTAGTTCATTTTTGGGTCGCATTAAAGAGGTGAAAGAAAAGCTAGTAAATATAGGGGAAACTGTTTCCAATACTGATCTAGTGACTATTACCTTAAATGGTATGCTAGAAGACTATCATATGTTCATAACAGGTCTTGCAGCAAGGGAGAAACCTCCTACGTTTGAAGAACTGTCAGGTATTTTGTTGCAAGAGGAAGAGAGGCGCAGGAATCTGAAGCCTCCGAGTAAAGATTTGGCACTGTGGTCAAATAATAGATCTGCGAGAGGGAGATCAGGAGTAAGAGGCAAAGGAGGCAGTTCATGGCAGAGAGGCAGTTCATCGCAGAGAAGACAATCTCCAAATCAAGGTATGCAATCTGATAGGAATGAGTCAAAGAGTTGTTTTTATTGTGGTCGACCTGCACATATGGTTAAAGACTGTCCTAAGAAGAAAAGTGATGAGGCTAGGGATAAACCTAGAACACATTCAGGTCATTATGCAGAAAAATCTTCAAATCAAGATCACAGATTATTTATTGCTAGTGATGATATTGATGAACCCCCGAATTTTGACTCATGGGATCTAGGTTGTTTGTGTCTAACGCTGCTTTATTTGCTGAAACGGATGATTCTGATGCCTGGTTTGTGGATTCTGGAGCATCAGTACATATGACTTGTAATAAAAATTGGTATGCTAATTTTAAAGAAACACAGAATGGTGTCAGCATATATCTTGGAGATGACCGCACTCATCAGATCAAGGGATATGGAGACATTCCTGTGACATTGTCGAATGGTACTGTTCGTCACATTCGCAATGTGGTGTATGTGTCGGGAATAAAGAAAAATTTGATCTCTGTGTCCACCATTACAGATCAGAACTTGAAGGTTGAATTCTTCAAGAATTATTGCATAGTGAAGGATCTGCTGGACCACTTCCGAACTGTTGCAACGGGTGTCAGAGTAGGAGGTCTATA
>ML776693.1:643714-664223 GCA_009831015.1 Picea engelmannii
CAGTGTTCGTGAGGGCCAAGGGTTAGAGAGAAGCAAAGAAGAGGGTGAAAACACACAAAGAACAGAAGAATGAATGAATGGACCATATGTTGATTGGTATAATGCCATTGCAATCCCTTGCGTGACTGTCACTTGCACCGACATTGCTGGAATTCTTTTTGGTATGCAAAGTTTGTGAGGAGGACGCAGAATTCGTAAAGAGGCCGCAGAAATCCCTCATGAAGGAATTTGATTGTGTTCGGAGGATATTCCATGGAAGTGAGGACTCCAAGGGTGAGCGATGGTCGAGTAAAGGCGTGGCTTTTCATTCTAGTGAGTGTTTCTCTTTCATTTTTTAAATCCGCAGAAAAGAAAAGAAAGATTGAGGAGATGGCCCGAACGAAGCAGACTGCCCGTAAATCAACAGGTGGGAAGGAACCTTGGAAGAAACTGGCAACGAAGGCGGCCAGGAAGTCTTCCCCTACCACGGGAGGAGTGAAGAACCCTCACAGGTTCAGGCTCGGAACCATTACCCTCCGTGAGATCCAATATATACAAGAGGAAGGGTTTGATTGTGTGTTTTATTTCAATATGGTAAAGATGGTGAAGGCATGGTCATATATATATATATATATATATATTGAAAATATGTTAATGATTGTATCTCATTAAAAACAAAGGGGGATAAAAGGGTGCATGTTCTGTGGTACCAAACACTCCTATTACTAATGAATGTGAAAGATAGGTGCATGTTAGACACCTTACATTGTTGTAAGTATTCTTTCAAATGGTGACTAGAAAGGCACACAAAGGTCTTGTGTATGTAAAAAGTCTTTTCAATTTGTAAAAGGATCATATATAAAAGTGTTTGGAATGGTCATGTGGGGTTGAGGCTTAGAGAAAATTGAGTCAAGGTCAAGGTCAAGTTAATGAGTCTAAAAACTTTGTGAAAAGAAGTCTTGAAATGTAAAGTCATTAATCTCAAGAAGAGTCAAATTGAGTACTAGTTAAAGTTAAAGTGAAAGTATGTTAAATTGAGTCCAAATCAAATTTTAGTGATGTAAAATCATGGCAAGTGGTGCGTCAATTAAGTTTTCCAATCGATTGTCATAGGTTGTCTTGTTTGATATTGATCAACTCCAACAAGAAACATATCCATAAAGTATATTGAAAGGAAAAACAAGATGCAAGAAAGACTCTAGTTGGAAGAGGTAAAGAACAAAGAAGACTCCAAATGAAGTTATGTAATGTTTAATGATGAGATGTAAATGGGCATATGTAATGGGCTTGTAATTTGTTGGGCACTTAGTAAAGAATGAGGAATTTTTGTACCTGAAATGAAATGATGCATATATGATGTAAGGGGTGCATGATCGATAGTACTCGACACCCAAGAGGTTTTTTGGTCCAATGTTGTAAAGCTTAGCCATAGGCAAGGCAAGCTATATTCCCCAGGTATTGTAAATTTTAGCCATAGGCAAGGCAAGCTATCATGTAGCGTGTATCCCTCTTAGGCATAAAGAGTGGAAGTGGCATCAAGCTGTGGAATTAACCACTAGGTAGGTACGAGGGATCAGAGTTTGATGGTGATCAGAGAAGTTAAGTCTTCGATTAAGGGAATGAATGTGAGATTAAGTAATCTCAGAGTGTGAGTTGATCGGGACCAAATTATAACTAAAGGAGTCTAATGTATTGATGAACCATGTATGTGAAAATGATACCTAGAGAACTGGCAGCGGATGGTACCAATGTATCTTGGTAGATGGATCTCTTTTTATATGGACATCAATGATTAGTTGTTTGCAGGTGCAAAAGTTAGAGCATTAATCAATGTTATGCAGGTACAAAGAAGAAGCAAAAAATGTTTGAAGATGAAACTCAAGTGGGTGCATGTTGTGTAGATCAAATTCCCCATCATGCAAGGTTTGTGGTCAGCCAAAAGCACCAGTAAGAAACCACTTGATGTGATGGTTCCTGAGCATTGTAATGGGAGCACATTGAAGGAAACCCAACCATATGAAGATAAAAAGTGAAGATGATGACATGACTCGGATAAATACCTAGCCAAGACATGTATTCATTAAGGAGGAGACATTGCAGATCAAAGGAGCAACTTGCAGACATATTTACAAAGGCTTTAGCACAAGATCAATTTGAGTATTTGAGAGAAGCATTAGGCATTATAAATATTGATGTAAGATGTAATTAGTAGTAGAAATTAGGGGGAAGTGTTGGAAGACGTTAATTTCTATCTACAGCATTAAAAAGAGAACCTTCGACTCAACTATTCTACCTACCAACAACCACCACAGTTCAAGACTCTTCTCCACACACGCTTCCAGATATTTCCTCCAAGAACGCTCTCGATGCTCTAAAGTCTTCCAAAGACTCTATAAATACAAAGTAAATGTAATAGTGTTGATCAGATTGAGCAATACAATTTCTGTTTGTTATTTACTGTGTGTTATTTACTTCTGCCCTCTTCAGATGCAACACTCCATCAATCACATATCTGCAACACTCCATCAATCACGGGATGTAAACACTCACACGCACGAATGGCTCTGCATATTCAAAATCCTAAGGAACTAATAAACTGGATGCAAACACTCACAAGCAGGAATGGTTGTGTATGTAATTGGGCTCAAAGATCGGTTTACTTGCTACCAACTCAACACACCCTCTACTTATAGTTTCTTTTCTTTGATGGTTACCTGGTTGATCCTGTCAGTAGTCATATTTAATTATTTACATTCAACAGTTATTTTACAACACCTGTACGCATAAATTACATAATCAAGCAAATCAATATGCAGTCGCCTTTAACTTATCATTCATATGCATTAAAGTTGAAATTTGAAAAACAATTTACCCCTCACGGTTTCAATTATATAAACAAACGTTTTTGAGAAATTGGATTTTTCAAACGGTAAAAATGCCCCATAACAAATGTGCGATCAATTCAAATTCTATCACTGCTTTACACCGTTGCCAATAGACACTATCATGATTAACATGTTTACAAATGTGCATCGTTGTAGTCAATTGTTCAAACAGATGGCTTTGATGGCGATCTGTTGCTATGCGTTTTGGGTTTATTGTGCCTGAGGACAGCGTTGGCTATAGGAGGTGTTTCCTGGTTGTTACACCAGGATTAAACAATGTTATCTTGGGCCAAGGCTGATGGTTTAAATAGGGCACAAGCCTGCGACTTCTTAAACTGTGTTTTGTGAAGGAGAACAAACAGCAAGCAAGTTCAACAACTCAAAGAACTGTCAATTGGGCTGTGGATAATTTTATTAGATGAATAGATATGAATGTGCAATCAAAGAACTGTCAATTGGGCTGTGGATAATTTTATTAGATGAATAGATATGAATGTGCAACCAATTGACTAACTCTTAGGTAGCATAAAGTAGGAAGGTTAGGGTAAGACCCTAACATGCCTTCCCCTTCCAAAGAAATGTTGTACTAAAGGCTGAATAAGAGGAAATTCCTACAAAATCGTGGTTGGTTCTCATGTGGCATATTTGGATGGCATGTATAGCCATTAGATCAGTACTTCATGGGTCTTACACTGGTGCAATTTAATCTCTCTAATATCCAATAATATTTCCAACTAAAACCAAATGGAACCGTCATCATCAAGTTCCAGTAAGCTATTTTGCACCTTGCACTTTGATCTCACGGCCTTCTTCATACAAGACACATGAATACTAGATGGATCTTGGAGTGCACTAGAAGAGAAAATATGTAGGCCACTTGTCCGGTGTGCTACATGATCTCATAGGGTCCATAGAACTTTGGTGCTAATTTTTATTTGTTTTTTCTTTGAGTGATGTTTGTTTATAAGGCTGAAGGCAATGAAACATCTAATCATCTGCTAAAAAAGAAATTTTATAGTGATATTGGTCCACTTGTTGCTTCAATCTATTTTTAGCCATAACCAAATTGTCCTTCAGTATGAGGAGAATGGTTTTCTAGTGTGGAGTGTGTGGTCCATTGCCTGAACTTTGGAGGTGACTGGTAAATATAATGTCACGACCTGGATAGACTGCTTCATATGGGGTCATTTTTGTAACTCCATGATAAGAGATATTGGACCACCATTGTGCAAGGGGAAGCCATTGTGAAATTACTGTGGTTTTTCAAAAGAAAAACATCTCAAATAAAGTTTTAATCACTTGTTGACCACTTTGATTTGACCATCTCTTTGGGGGCGATATGCAGTGCTCATTTTCAGTTGGTGCCCTGTAGTTTAAACAACTCCTACCAAAATTTGTTGGTCAAGGTAGGTTCCCAATTTGAGACAATGGAAGTGGACATGCCATGTAACTAAAAAATATGATCTAAGAAGACTTGGGCAAATAAGGATGGGGTAAATGGATGTGGTAAGACACAAAAATGAGCATCTTTGGATAGAGAGTCAACTACCACCATGATCAAGGATTTGTCACCTAGTCTTGGAAATCCCACTATAAGATCCATAAAGATGTCAATCTATACATGTGATGGGATTGATAGTGGTTGCAATGACCCTCACATCTTTATTGTCTCACCCTTGTTTCTTTGGCATGTGTCACAGGTTGCCACAAAATCTTGGATGTTAGTTTTCATGCCTTCCCAAACTTAACAAGTGCTTAATTCTTTCATATGTTTTATGAATTCCAAAGTGACTTGTTGTAGGTGATGAATGCAAATCCTCTGAGATCCTTTGTTTTAATGAATACTTCTTTACTAGAATAATGAGTCATTTATATTTCAATGTATCTAGCTGCCATTATACCCTTTAAGAGGATCAAGATCTTCCTAAAGCCTATGAATGAGTTGAATGATATTTTCATTTTCCAACCATTTTTATGGACTTCCTCGAGCCACCCTGGAAAGGGTAAAGATAAGGAAAAGAGGGATCCATCCTCCTCAAAATGTCGGGATAAATAATTATCCATCACATTTTCTTTACCCTTCTTATATATATAATCTTATCATCATAACCTAACATCTTGGTGACCCACTTGTGTTGTTCTCATGGTGATAAAATTTGTTCAATAAAATACTTCATACTATGATGGTCAGTCTTGATATGGAAACGTCACCATATGAGATATTAATTTGACATCTCTATTGCATGCAGGTTGGCCATCACCTCTTTTTCATATGTGAATTTACCCAAATTGCAGCCAAACAACTCCTTAATGGTGAATGCAAGTGGTGCCCCTTCTTGCATCAAAACTGTGCCAAGACCTCTGCTTGAGGCATCACATTCAAGGACACAATTTTTAGTAAAATCTAGTATTTATAATACTAAATCCATGCACATGGCATCCTTTAAAGTGGAGAAGGCCTGATCAGATGCTTGGCTCCATACAAGGGAATCTGTTTTTAGCAAGGATGTTAGGGGAGCCACAATTTTACCATATTATTTTTCAAACTTCCTATAGTAGCCCGTAATTCCCAAGAACCCACAGAGGTTGTTCAATGTCTTAGGTCGAGACCATTCTTGCATAGCCACAAATTTCTTTGGATCTACTCTTAAACCATCCTTACCGACAATGTGCCCTAGGTATTCAACCCTTGAAGCCCCAAAAGAACATTTGGGGCATCTCAAAAATAGTTGGTGGTCCTTTAAGAGTTGCAAGGCTCTATCAACATGCTCTATGTGAGAGTCTCAAGTTTCATTGTAGATCAATATATCATCAAAAAATACTATCACAAAACTATGTAGAAAGGGTCAAAAAAATTTGTTCATGAGGCTCTAAAATGTGGATGGATCATGCTGATTTTTCTAATTTCTAGATATGATAATAATTACCTTATGATTTCAAATAGATTTCAATGCCACTTTTATCATAGAATAATTACACACTGAAAATTTCATCTGAAATAACAGAATCACAGAGAGATAGTCATGCACAATAGACACAAGATTTATCCTAGAAAAACCCGAACTCGGGAAAAAACCCAACAATATTTTCTCTAGAAGAAATTTTATCCAAGATCACAAATACATCACCAGAAAAATGAAGAATCCAAGCACATAAAAAGTTGTACTCTAGTGTGAAAAAGAACCTTCAAGCATGGTGTAAAATTTATAAGATAATATAATTTATAAAATTTTATTAATATTAATTTTAAATTTAATAAAAAATTTAATCATTACATTATTAATAATTTTTTAAATAAAATAATAACTTATTTTATTTTATTATTATTATTTAAATAATAATATCTTTACACATATATCACAACTTAAAAACACAATTTTATAACTAGTCTTTAAAATAGTGTGTAAAGCTTAATTCTATGATTATAAGTGAAAATGAAAAAACCCATATTGCCTACAACGTTTTTAAGGGTTTTGGTCTAGGAAATTTCAAATTTACCCCTCAAATTTACTCCTCAACGGTAAATGTTTTTTCATGCTCGTATTTTACTTTTTATGCATAATATTGAAGGAAATTTCAAATTTACCCCTCAAATTTACTCCTCAACGGTAAATGTTTTTTCATGCTCGTATTTTACTTTTTATGCATAATATTGAAGGAAATTTCAAATTTACCCCTCAAATTTACTCCTCAACGGTAAATGTTTTTTCATGCTCGTATTTTACTTTTTATGCATAATATTGAGTGCCAATTATTTATTTTTTATTGTTATATGTAAATTTCATTTTCATAAATTAAAAATTAATAGAATAAAAAATATTAGAACATTTTTCATAAGGTTACGAGGCAAGTTGCTCCAATGGACTATTAGGAAAGAAAATGCAGAAAAATTGTTCCATTGTGTAAAATGTATATTTCCATTGTTCTTTGGTAAAATCCCAATTATTGTTAGCGTAACTCAACAATTTACCAATTTTATTTAGAAAAATGTTCCATAAAGATTACTAAGATTGCTAGATGTGACATAAAGAAAAAAAAAATACATGTAAGAAATCACAAATATTAAAAGTGATTAAAACTTTGAAAATCAAACAACTAAGAGAAATTAATGAGAACTATTCCAAGCAATTGAACCACTATGTTCCTTACATAAGTGGGTGGATTAATGGGTTAGTGATTTAAAATTGTTAAGATGAAGTTACAATTAGGGTGATGTTAGAAAGATATTAAAAAAATAAGTAATATGTTTGATTATGAATTTAAATATAAAAAATTAAAGATGAATTTATATTATTAATATTTATTTTATATTAAAACAATAATTTATAAATAATAATATAAAAAAGAAAGTAATCTATTTGTCTATCAAAATATAAGAAATTGATGAAGATTTATATCATGAATATTTATTTATATTTATATTATATAATATAAATTATTTAATATAAAATTATATAAATTTTGTGATATTATAAAAATTAAAAAATTAATTTATAAATATTACATGAAATAATATTTATTTTATGTTAAAAATTTTTATAAACTAAGTACATATAATATTTATAGTTTTTTTAAATTTGAAAAGTTAATTTAGTTAGTTATCACCATTATTATTGAACAATTGATGAATGTGAATCCCACTATTCACATATTAAAGTTTTGACATATAAATTAAATTTAATGCATGTAATATTATATTTTTATAATATTTATAATTATTCTAAATTTAAAAAGTTAATTTAGTTATTTATTATCATTATTGTTTAACCATTAAGAAATGATAATCCCACTATATGCATATTAAATTTTTGACATGGATGTAGACATAGCATAGTCCTTTTAACTCACATACCAGAATTTCAATAGTCAATCCATAAATTTGTTTAAGTAAGTATTGGACCAATCTATTTGGATGACTCTGTATCACCAATCTAATATATGAGCTTTAAATGCAATTATATTTATATATTTGGAAAAATATCAAACAATTTAAATTTCATAACAAATTTTTAGCTAAAAACATAAATGTTAAATACAAGAGGAAAAAAAAAACTCACTTGCCTTTGCTTTAAGACAACAGTAACATAACAACAATAGCATAGCAAAGTTGGAGGCACAAGATACCAAGAGAAAAGGCTCTGTAGTTGGAATTTGGGAATGAACTGTAGCAGACTTGCTTTCCTTTCCTTTGCACTACCTTTGCTTCCACGATCCTTTGTTTATTTGCAAAGCTCATTGAACTCACAACAAGATTATTTGCGTGCCCTGGTCAAGAAATATTAATATAACAGTTCGAGCCAAGTGAAATATATAGTGTGTAGGATGGTTCATCTCAAATGTAAAATGTGAATATTACTTCGAGTTAAGTGAAATATATAGTGTCTGTAGGATGGTTCATCTCAAATGTAAAATGTAAAGCCTAAAAGGAAAGAAGCATGAATTGCAATAGGGTAGTGTGGAGTGGAGTAGCAACAAAGAAAATTTAAATGAGAATGAACCGTCACTTGTAGGTTCCTTCAATGTTCTTTTGTCCCTTCATATAATCTTGTATGGGTGTCATCAACTATAATGGGCAGGTCTCATCAACGATAATGCCACGTGCCGAGTATCTTGAACTAGTTCCTTACTTCCCTCAGCCACCACCGGATATGAGCAGCAGATAACACTGAATAGGAATATGTCATTTGTTTATCTATCTACATCAACATGGACTCATTTACTGCATTTACTTCTATAAAACTACCTCCCTGTAGGCTGCGTATAACACAAGCAGGTAACCCTATATTATATGCGGGTAACCCTATAGTGCACATACTCATTAAAAACATTTAGTGCACATACCCATTAAATTAAATTTTTTGAGTGCACATACCCATTAAAAAAATTTACTTTGACAGGTTTTGGTCTTTTTATTATGGTGCCACCTCTGTACTTTATACTTTGGACTTGTACTATAATTTAATCGTAAATGTATAATAAATTATAATTAAGTTGATAGGTGTCCCTCTATTGGAATCTGTGGATTAATCAACCTTTTAATTATAAATTTCAATTTTAGGGTTGGTAATTGAAGATGCTGGCATATTCTTCATCGTCCTCTCTAATCAATGGATGAGATTTTGATAAACTAACTTCCGCTCATTTATAAAGACGTACGTTTATGTGATTACTTTTTCACATTTACTAAATAAGATTAAAAAAATTACTTGCTCACCACTAGATTTCCATGTTCAATGATTAAGAAATACTAGATTGACAGGTGTGAGGATGTGGAAAATTGGTGTAGGTTGTGGTATATTGCTTCGTCTACCCCAATATGTTGCTTCCTCTACCCACGATTCTACATGTGTTAGGTTTGTTTTGTTGTGTAATGCACAAAACCTAGGTCAGACTACGTAAATGGAACAACAACAAGCCTGAGGAAGCATATGAAATGCAAAACAATACACAGAGCCATGAAAACGGGCTACTGTAAGAATTTTGGACAAGGGCGTAAGGGCGTAAAATACACAGATTCCCTTATGATCTATTCAATGATAGATCAAAACTCAATGTTCGATCACGTAGGGAATCCACATAGGGAATCCTTTCTTTCGTTTATAATTTTGGTTAATGTTTCTGTTTTTGTTTACCAGATTATTTAATGCAGCGACATGTGATTTCACTGCTTCCTTAATGTTTTTATAGATTATGTTTTTGAAGTAGATAAAATTTATCGAAAGCATATCCGTGTTGGTTTTTGTTTCACCATTTACTGTGAGCGTTTCATTTTCTGCGATTTATAGATGGATTAGTAAATAGACCAACATTTGATCATGCCCTTGCACAGGAACATCCATACTCATGAAGTTCTTGCTCGCGCTAAACGTGGCTCCCGATCTCTTCACCTATAATCTGCAAAATAAGTCTGGTGCATGTCTAGGAGGGGCGCAGTATTGAACGATTACGGAGATCAAAAGAAATCTGGTGCGTGTGCAGGGGCATAGTATTGAACGATTACGGAGAGGCGGACGTGGTTTCTATTGAACCAGATACCAGAAACCAAATACGCAGTATTGGTAAGGTTCCACGAGCAACCAGTTTGAAAATGTGGTGTTTGAATCAATGGATCGGGGTTTTAATGATGACAAGAAGCATGAAAATAAAAGCAGAATCTAGAAGAATACCCATGCAATCTGATTGTTGACTAAAAAATCGCAAACCAGAGAAAAAGGAAAATAGTTTGCTCGTAATGAATGGTGAATTTGTGAAGTGACATGCGAAGTTTTGTTTTTGTTTCTTTCCCATCGTTTTAATTTGCATACTGGCTTTTATTGTTTAGTTTGAGTTTGATCAAATTTTAGTTTCTACTTTAGATGTAGTTGTAATTTAGTTTATTTTATATATGTTTAAATTAAGAGGATCGTGCTTCCTTGTATTACTGGTTTATTTAATTATCAAATGTCCTTGAGAACATTCCAGCGGCCAAAGCCACTACATGCTTACATACATTAATGGTTAGGACTTTTTGATGGTTAGAGTCAATAAGTTCTGATTTAAGCTCCATAAATATCCATTCGTTTTCATTGTTTCCATAGACCACTAAATCCATATTTGTTTCTGAAAACACAAATGGTTCACTTTTACCACAAAGGAATTCATTCACCATTTTCAAAGAACTCAATAAAAATGTTCACATTATTCACATATAACCATGGCATAACCATTGCAGCAAGATTCAACCATATATGTATTTGCATTGGAATTTTCTTACAATACTGATATTGTACAATTAGTTTATTTTTATTTATTTTTAACCAGTCTACCTATAAGCCCTAAAATACAACCCTTGCATTGGAATTTTCTTACAATACTAATATTTTACAATCAGTTTACTTTTTAATGTTTTTTAAAACCATCTACCTATAAGCCCTAAAATACAACCCAAAACCTTTATAATAAAAAAAAATAAAAAAATCTACATGAAAGATCGACCTAATTAGACAACAACAACCATGCAATTAGAGTGTCAAAACTTGATTTAATTTAACTTGATCATGTAAACAGAGGTGTTGTGCATGAATTTGTCCAAGATATGGAAGAACGTGAAACACTGGGAAAGGAAGAATATTTGAAAAAATAAAACTCAAGAAATTAGAGAATAGGGTATTCACATGAAAGCTTCGCGTAATTAGAGTATGGGCGCTCCAAGATTTGTTCACCAGAACTCTGGGACAATTTGAAAAAATACCCCATGCCAATGAAAAATGGACTATGGCTTCTATGAAGAAACACTGCCTCTGGTCACGTCCACAAGAATTTTTGAAAGGCTTCCAATGTTTTCGTGTAACCTGCACATGTGATTCCTTGCCGCTTGTTTTTCTGCGACTGCAATGGTTGAGTAATTGATTTAATGTTTTTTCTATAAATTGAATCCCATAGAAACGAGAAGTGTCTTTTAGCTTTCAAAGAAATCTATCAAAATATTTTCAAGATTACTTAAATATTAAATTATATTGATTTTTTTAACTCAATCATATATAAATATAAAGTTCAAATATTTAAACGTTGAAATTTTAATCATATCAGTCTTATATTGTTTTTTTTTAACTCAATCATAGAAGTGTCTTTTAGCTTTCAAAGAAATTTATCAAAATATTTTCAAGATTACTTAAATATTAAATTATATTGATTTTTTTAACTCAATCATATATAAATATAAAGTTCAAATATTTAAACGTTGAAATTTTAATCATATCAGTCTTATATTGATTTTTTTTTAACTCTATCATATCATAAGAGCCATATCATAAGAGCCAGTACCAAAGCGAGTAGCAGTAGCAAGCAAGTTCCTATAGAACTAGTAGCATCAACCATTTTAGAGAAGTAATATTAGTTACAGGTAAATACCTTAGAGTTATATTAGGGTTAGGGTTATATAAAACATGAACTTATAAAATTAAATAGTATATAATTAATTGAGTTCAGTGTAAAATATATATTTTTAGTGATCGACAACTTTATAATAATTAAAACATATTAATAATTGTAATCTTATTAATGTGAATCATTCACTGTGCATGCAGAACTCAACCTAAAATTCACATAATTTGGGAGAGAATATTTGATAAATTAACGGAGAGAATATTTGATAAATTAGTAATATAGAGAATATTTGATATATTAATTGATGTAATGTGTGAGAATAGTTGATATTTGAAAGTAGTGATTGACATTAATCCATTATTAATTATTAAGTTGTATTATTAAGTTGTATTATAAAAGGTGTATTATTAATCCATTCACGATGCCATTTTCTTGACTTCACATCGTGATGAATAATTTCCAACGTTGCATTTTGATGAAAATTTCCCCACATCACAATGTCATGATCATTTTCCAGAATTGCAAATGTGAAAAACATTTCTCAACCTTTCAATGTGATGAACATTCCTCAATGTCACAATCCGACAAACATTTCCCAATGTCACAATGCGACAGACATTTCCCAACATCACATTCTGATGAACATATTCCAACATCGCAATGTGATGAACATTTCCCAATGTTTCATTGTGACAAGCCTTTCCCAATGACCTAATGTCACGAACATTTCCCAATGTCGCATTGTCATGACTACTTCCCAATGTCACAATGTGATGAACATTTCTCAACGTCACAGTGCGGTGAACATTTCCCAATGTCAAATGTGACAAACATTTCCCCACATTGCATTGTGACGACCATTTCCCAACGTCAAAAAAGTAAAATATTATTCTACAATTTGTCGAATGTTTCCTGAGATTGCATTGCAATGATTTATTACCAACGTTGTTTTTTTATGAAATATTCTTGACGTCACAAGGTGACGAACATTTTTCAACGTCACAATGTGACAAAAATTTCCCATCATTTCATTGTGACTACCATTGCCCAACATCACAAAAGTAAAAGATTATTTTACAATGCGTCGAGTGTTTCATGGAATCACGATCTCAAGAATAATTCCTAACATTGCAATTTGCATTGTGATGAAATTTTCTTGACGTTGTAATGTGACAAACATTTTCTAACATCACAATGTAATGAACATTTCTCAACGTCACAATGTGATGAACATTTCTCTACGTCGCAATGTGACCAACATTTCCCAACATCACAATGTTACGGACATTTCTCAACATTGCGATGTGATGAAAATTTCCCAACGTCGCAATGTGATGAACATTTCCCAACATCACATTATGGCAAACATATTCCAATGTCGCAATGTGATGAACATTTCCCAACATCACATTATGGCAAACATATTCCAACATCACAATGTGACGAACATTTCCCAATGTTGCATTGTGACAATCCTTTCCCAATGTCCCAATGTCACGAACATTTCCTAATGTCGCATTGTCATGACTGCTTCCCAATGTCACAATGTGTTGAACATTTCTCAACGTCACAATGTGGCGAACATTTCCCAACATCGAATGTGACAAACATTTCCTCACATTGCATTGTGACGACCATTTCCCAACATCAGAAAAGTGAAATATGATTCTACATTTTTTCAAGTGTTTCCTGAGATCGCATTGCAATGATTTATTACCAACATTTTTTTTTGATGAAATATTCTCGACGTCGCAAGGTGACGAACATTTTTCAACGTCGTAATGTGACAAACATTTCCCAGTATTTCATTGTGACTACCATTTCCCAACATCCCAAAAGTAAAAGATGATTTTACAATGTGTCAAGTGTTTCATGAAATCACATTCTCAAGAATAATTCCCAACATTGCAATTTGCATTGTGATGAAATTTTCCCGACGTTGCAATGTGACAAACATTTTCTAATATCGCAATGTAACGAACATTTCTCAATGTCACAATGTGATGAACATTTCTCTACGTCGGAATGTGACCAACATTTACGAGCATCACAATGTGATGAACATTTCCTAACATCACAATGTCACAAACATTTCCCAACGTCCCATTCTAGCGAACATATCCCAACATCACAATGTGATGAGCATTCAACATTGTCGCATTGTGACAAACATTTCCCAATGTTGCAATGTCACGAACATTTACTATTTTCGCACTGTCATCACCATTTTCCAACATCACAATGTTACGGACATTTCTCAACATTACAATGTGACGAACATTTCCCAACGTCGCAATCTGATGAACATTTCCCAACGTTGCAATGTGATGAACATTTATCAACGTCCCAATGTCATAACATTTCATGAAATGACATTGTGAGAAATATTTACCAACATTGCAATTGACGAACATTTCCCAACATCACAAATTGATGAATATTTCTCAATATCACAATGTGACGAACATTTCCCAACATCACAATATGACAAACATTTCCCAAGGTCAACCACATTTCTGAGGAACATTTCCCAACATCGTAATGTGACTAACATTTCTCAATGTGGCATTGTGATGAACATTTATCAATGTCACAATGTCACAAACATTTCCCAATGTCGTTCTGTCATAAACATTTCCCAATATCACAATGTCACGAACATTTTCCAATGTTGCATTATGATAAAGATCTCTCAATATCACATGAACATAGATTTTCCCATTGTCATAAACATTTCCAGTTGTTGCAATGCGACGAAATATCTCCCAACATCACATTGTGACGAACATTTCCAATACACACACAGACACACCACCCATAGTCATGGGCATGATTTTTTGTGGTCTTCTATGATTAAAGTCAACCATAGTCATAATCATAGTCGACCTTGGTATCATGGTTTGTCATGGTCATGGTTAATATTTTGTATGTATGTAATAATGTATTATTAATGTGTTTTTACTTTATCACTTTAATGTAATATTAAAACTTTAATACCTTTTTAATATTTTAGTGCTTTGTTAATGTGTTAATTAATAATATTTTATTAACTTATTAATACTTTGAAATAACATTTTATTACTATATTTATGGGAATTGAACCCGGTTAGGAAGGATAACAATCATTCCTCGCAACTATGATATATTAATAATTGAACCGAGTGGGAAGGATAACAATAATATATTAATACTTTATTAATGTATTAATAATGTATAATGTATAAATATATTAACTATGATATATTTCACCATTATAATGAGTAAATAAATCATTACAAGGTATTATTTGTATAATGTATTATTACATTATTAATGTGTGATTAATTTATTAATATATGAGTATCATATTTATGTATTACTTTAATGGAGTATAAATACTTTATTAACTTATTATTACTTTAAATAATGTAATACTTTAATATTTTTAATGTATTAGTGTTTTATTAATGTATTATATTAATAACATTAATAATTAATTAATACATTACTAATTTTACATTTGTACATTACAATATATACTAATGTATTAATACTTTAATTTAGACATTATATTGATACATTACAATATATATTAATGTATTAATACTTTAATTTACACAATATATTAATGTATTACCATTAATTAATTTACATAATTAATACTTTAAGTTAGTAATTTAAATTAATTTATATTAAGTAATAACTTAATATATTAAATAGTTGAAATTAAGTTATATTGAGTAAGTAATAACTTGATTATTACTTAATATATTTAGTAATTTTAGTTAAGTTATTACTTGTTATAATTAAGTTAGCAATTTAATTTAAATTAAGTAATAACTTAATTATATTAAGTTGTATTAGGTTATATTAATAGAAAAAGTTTTATTAAGTGGTATTATTTAATTTAATACATTAATCCATCAATGTATTAATTTAGACATTATATTAATAATTTAATACATTAATTTAAATTACTAAATTAATTATATTAAGTAATAACTTAATTATATTAAGTTTAACTTAATATATTAAGTAATTTAAATTAATAAATTGATGATGATGATGATGATGATGATGATGATGATGATTAATGTACACTAAGACCGAATTGGTCTATGGGACCTTAAGAGGGTAAGTGATTACATGTCACTCATTAGAATTTTGTTAATGTGCTCGAAAAGCATTATGAAAAACTTTCCAAGATCACCATACTTTTGTTGAGTTAAGAGGTTAGGAAGGTTGGTAGTGTGATAAATATTTTGAAAATGAGATCTAATATGAGTATAGGCTCGACAATCTAAGAGAAAGTGTTTTTCATCTTCAACATTTTTAGTGTCACAAAGGTGACACACTCTTTCATCCGATGGTGTTTTAGGAATTGACCAACGCCCAGTTTCACTATGGAGCTCGTAAGAATTTGTTCTTATTTTAGAAATGCTTATTTTTTTCTTTACACTATAGATAATTTGTATCTTCTAGATTATGGTTGATTACATCTTTATAATACCTTAATTTTCTTTTTTCCTCTAACTCTTTATCACACCACATTTTCTCCTTAAATTTTGATTTGACATTTTTTTTAATAGTATCTTTATTCTGCAAAATGGTTTCTTCCATGATTCCCTAGTAGTTTAGCCAAGACCGGGTGTCCTTATGCCATCCTCACTTTAGTCGATGGTGGTTATGACTTGATTTTGAAGCAATTTTAGGGAGCCTCTTGTCTTCCATGTTGTTTAATTATTCTTATACATTAGGTATCTAGTCATAGCCATGCTCTCAATGGGGGAGAGGCTTGTTTCTAAGAGGAGGATGGGATAGGGTGTATTTCCTTTCATTTTGAGATTATATGTTATAAAATTATTTTGTATTTGCTCTATCTTTCTCCAGGATTCACAAGATATACTAGAGCCCCAGAATTTACATCCATAAAGAATAACAAGTGTAACAAGAGTCTCAAAGATGAGTTTCTTCTTATCCCAACTCCAAAGATCAGCTGATTTAGAATTGTTTTCAAGCCCATAATAAGATTTCCATCCCCCAATAATCCTTTTCTCAATGTTATAATTCCAATTGAGCTTGTGGTGAATATCAATTCCAAGATATTTGTATGAATTCACTTCGTCCAAGTTGTTGTTGCCATATACAGAGGCATCATAAGGGATCTTATTGGATTTAATAATCATGACCTTAGTCTTATCAGTATTAATAGTCATACCCATATTGGAGCAAAAATCCTTGAGGATTCTTAGTTGGTTTTCAAGATCATGGGGACTCCTTGCCATAAGAACGATATCATCGGCATAAAGAAGAAGATTTATGACTATATTATATACCAGTGAGAGTAGGGCTGACACGGCCTACTTTTTCCAAGAATTCTTCTAACTTGTCAATGTATATGCCAAAAAGGGTAGTGGACAAGGGACAACCTTGTTTGACTTCGATATTGCAGGTAATCTCTTTTGACCAACCCTCAGGGTTTTTAAACTTAGCCATAACGTTCTCATACATCCTTATTGCAGCAGCCCTCAACTAGAGAGGCACTTTTATCTCTTCCAAGTATTCCAAAGGTTTTTCCTAGGAACCATGTCAAAAGATTTTCTAAAGTCAACAAAACAACAAAAAATGTTGGTTTTAGTATTGCGGAAATCCTCTGCAATGATCCTAAAGGTAACAAGATGGTCCATAGTTGAATGATATCTCCTAAACTCGGCGTGACCTTTAACTCTTTTATCGTGACTTTATATCCAAAGGCTAATCTTATTTTTCAAAATAATTCCATAAAGCTCGACTAAAATCGGGCTAATCATAATGGTCCTATAATTAGAGGGAATGTTTCTATCCCCATTTTTAAAAATAGGAACAATGAGGATTTGCGTCGAGGGTTTAGGGAAGCCCTGTTGCTAAATTGAAGAGCTTGTGTATGTGAGGGATAAGGATTGGCCCTCTGATTTTAAAATTTTTAGCTTGGTAGCCTTCAATGTCCTTAGCTTTCCCATTTGCGAGCCGCTTAACCTCGAACTCTATGTGATCTAAAGAAAAAACTTCTTCCTTTGTAGAGACAATAGGAATGGTTTCCATGGCATTAGGGAACTTGTAAATACTTTTGAGGTAGGAATTCGAGTTCCTTAAGGGAATCCTATTATTTTCTTTAATATTGCATTTTAGAATTTGGCTCCAAGACTTCTTAGGATCCAACTTGTATAGTCGTGAAAGTTACTCTTGCCTTTTATTGATATAGTATATTTTTTTCCTTTTAGTTAGGGTTTTGTAATTATTAATCTTATCGAATTTTAAGGGCTCATTACAAGCATCCCTAATGACTTTCCTAATAGTTTTACATTATTTATGATACCAAGGGTTGGTTGTTCTATTATTCTTTCTATAGGACACCTCGAAAGAGAACTTGTTAATAGAAGTGGAAAAGGTAGTTGTAAAATTATGATAGAGTTCTTCAATGTTGTTTTTATAAGTTAGGAGGTTTAATTTACTATTTAAATATTTTAAGAAAATGTCAATTTTGGGAAAATTCCTTTGATTATCATAATTTTCTTCAATGGTGCTCCTATGCATGGAAAAAATTAGAGTTAGGGTTAAAGGTTTATGATCACAATCACACGCATGGTCATTTAAAAGGTCAAAAGTTGTTATTTGGTTGGAAACGAGGATATCATATATCACATAATCTACAACACTACTACCTAGCCCATGAATACAGGTCATTTGGTTGGAGTTTGGCCACTTCATTACTCCATTGCAAATTATTAGGTCTTGAGAGCTACAAAGCTTAACCAACTCAATACCAAACAAATTCTCAATTAGGTCTTCAGAGCTTCTTTTGTAGCTATTAGATAAAACAAGGTTTTCATCTAGCCATAAAAGATTATTGTTGCAATCATTACTTAAAAGAGTATCTTGTTTAGTTGCAGTCCTAGCATTAAAGTCTCCTAGCAAGAGGATATTACCTTCATTTTTTTAATTATAAATATCTTGTTCTAAATTATTATAGGGACAATTTTTATCTAGATTATTTTTAATACATTATTGTATTAATTTAGTAATAAATACATTAAGTTAGTAATTTAAAAATTATATTAATTTTTAATACTTTAACAATATTAAATAATAAATTTTTAATTGTTTAATATATTAATATTTTAATTAAATAATGTACAATAATTAATAATATATTAATACATTATTATATTAATAATTAATTAATACAGTGTTATTATATATGTATTAATATATTAATAGTTGTCCTCATGACATCCTTGCATACAAGACCACAACCATTCCTTTATGATTCTTGGTTGCCTACTAGCAGAGCTGCTAACTAGTTCTTGGTGACCCCCTAAAGGCTTATAACTGTTAAGATGAAAGCAAAAATATGAAAAGACAACTAGTAAGATGAAAGGAACAATATAAAAAAGCTTAAGTAAATGTTAAAAAGTAAACAAATTAAAAAAGCTTTTAAAAATGATATATCATGTCTATTCTTATTCTATTAAATGAAATTCAAGCGTTCCAAAATTTTGAAATTTTGAAATTTATCATTATTAAAAGTTAGTTATTAAATCTCTATAAAAAAAATTGTAAAGCTTTTAAAAATGATATATCATGTCTATTCTTATTCTATTGAATGAAATTCAAGCGTTCCAAAATTTTGAAATTTTGAAATTTATCATTATTAAAAGTTAGTTATTAAATCTCTATAAAAAAAAATTGTAATTTTGAATGGTTTAATTGATGATTTCTTCCCATTCTCTTTTGGGTTGGACGAAGATCGCATTGATATCAATCTCTTCATTCCCAATAAATTAATAAAAAACAAAGCATACTAGAAACAATTACAATATTACCAACCTATCAGCCGGTATAATAAAATCCTTGCAGCGGTGCCTTCCTAGAAAAGGTCATTCTCGACCCCCAAAAACTTTCTTATAATCAACCCGTGACGCCGTCCCTTCCCAGAAAATGGCCATTGTTGACCCCAAAGAGTTTCTCATAATGTCCAAAAAGAAATGACAGAAGCTTCGGTATCTTCCTCGTTGCATACAGGAATTTACCATAACCATTCCTTTATCTAGTAAGAAGCTTTACTATCTTCTTCGTTTATTACTAAGAAGCTTCACTATCTTTTTCGTTGCCTGTAAAAATCGATTATAACTATTATATTGGAAGAAGTTTAAGCGTTCGAAGATTCTGAAATTTTCCAGTTTTTTATTATTAAAAGATCGTTATTGAATCTCTATAAAAATTGTAATTTTGATATCAATCTCTTCATTCCACAGCAGTTGCAGATTGCACCATGGCAAGTCTACGGCACCTGGCAGCAGGTAAAATTACGGTTTCTTCCTATTTCAGTGTCTTCTATTGAACCTTGCTGTGAATTTGTATTTTGTTTCCATTATTCTGTTCGGGGTTGGACGTAGATCGCACTGATATTAATCTCTTCATTCCACCACAGTTGCAGTTTGCACCGTGGGAGGACTTGCTTCCCTAATAAGTATGTTTATAATTTCTTCCTATTTCACCATCTCCTATTGAATCTCACTTTGAAATTGTATATTTGGGTTTGACTAAGATCATACACTGATATCAATCTCTTCATATAACAGCATTTGCAATTTTCCGATCACCAGGTAAATTAACGATTTCTTCCTATGTCAGTGTATTTGATTGACTCACTGGAAATTTGTATCTTGTTTCCATTATTCTCTTAGGGGTTCAATGAAAATCACATTGATATCAATCTATTCATCCCTCGCAGGTTACATCGTTCTAGGACCAGGGATATT
>ML776693.1:664782-675306 GCA_009831015.1 Picea engelmannii
GCTCGAGAGTGGGGAGTTAGGGATGCGATTGAGAGGAGGAAGAGGAGAAACTGAAACAGAAGATGAGGAGAAGGCGATCAAGCTCATGACTAAAGTTGGGTTGTGGTGCATCCAATATAACTCCAGAGATCGGCCTTGTATGGCCAGTGTTGTTCAAATGTTAGAAGGAAATGGAGACGAGGTGGCCAATCCTCCCTCGCCCTTCAATATCCCCTCCTCTCCACCTGAAATGCCTCTGCTGTTCAACATTGAAGAAGCTTCATCGATTGATATGTAGAGACAATTGGGTTATTAAAACTTGTCTTTGCATTGTTGCGAGTCGATGTTCTATACGATGCTATGTATGCCATGTTCCACCCCTCGGGAACCCTGGAATGAATCTGGAGGCTTTGGTATGAATTGGGGGACTTTGGCTTACAGCACACAACGCTCTGGTTGAAACCTCCCCGACTATTTTTTTTATTAACTAGGAATGTTGGTGTTGCTCGTATAGATGAAGCCAACAGCATGTCTTTTTGGCTATGCTATTCCAATTCCAAGGTGCAATGAGGAGTTTATGTTTGTTCAGATGTCATTGTAACAGCTATGATCAATTAGACTATTCCCACAAATATATGTGAATCTTTTAAAGTGGAGTTGTTCAAATGTCATTGTAAAAACTGTAATCAATTATGGATCAAGTATATTATTATTTAAACAAATAAAAGTTATAATAAATTTTGTGTAAAAACCTCCTTTTAGTTGTTATTTGAACTAAAATGTTTTTGTTCAAATGTTATTTTAATTTTAATCAATTATGCATTGAGTATATTATGGAGTAGGTTAATTTGAGAGTAAATAGAAAAAAAGAGTTTGAATTCAGCCAGATTTTTAGGAGTAGTGTGAATTTCTTATGGATCAAATTTCTATACATTTCAGAACCTTATCTTATTTTAAATCAATCGAGATGCTCAAAAAATCTATCAGAATTTTGGATTAGCCAAAAATTTAAAATCAAAAACATGTCTTTTGAGTATGCTATTCCAATTCCAAGATACAATGAAGAGTTTGTGTTTTCACAAATCTACCTAAATCTATCTTTTCACATGTAATTGTTCAGATGTTATTGTAATGATCAATTTGTTCCCACAAATCTATGTGAATCTAATCTTTTCAAGTGGAGTTGTTCAAATGTCATTGTAACAATTGTAATCAATTATGGATTGAGTATATTACTAGCACAGCCGCTAACTGGCGGCTGAGAATGCCGAAAGGTAGTGGCATGTCTCCAATACTACACTGAGAATGTTTGTGGTAATCCATCTGTGGTAATATGAAATGTTTGGTTGCATTAGGTTGATAAATGGAACGTGACAATTATATATTCTTACAGTAATTTTTTAATGTGATTAGGTAAATGTTAAAAAATACATATTCTTACAGTAATTTTTTAATGTGATTAGGTAAATGTTAAAAAATACATATTCTTACAGTAATTTTTTAATGTGATTAGGTAAATGTTAAAAAGTAAACATGTTAACGAATGCCTTGATAAATGCAAGAAAGTTATGAACAATAAATATGATCCATTGATTTTGGAGGACGACTAAGAATATGCCAGCATCTTCAATGCATAGCCATCAGATTAGGGTTTAAGGTTAAAAGATCATTAATTGTGCTAATTGTCAATAGGTGTATGCCTTTCGGTGTAATTATTTAAACAAATAAAAGTTATAATAAATTTTACTTAGAAACCTCATTTTAGTTGTTATTTGAATTAAAATGTAATTTTAACTGTAATCAATTATGCATTGAGTATATTATGGAGTAGGCTAATTTTGTAGTAAACAGATCTAGACATATTTTGTTTGAGTTTAGTATGAATTAAAGTTCCATGTATTTCAAAACTTTATTTCAGGGATTTTGTCCCATTTTAAGCCAATCCAGTAAATAAAAGTTATAATAAATTTTGTGTGAAAAGCTCATTTTAATTGTTATTTAACTCAAATGTCATTGTAACTACTTTAAGGCATTATAGATCAAGTATACTATTGTTTATATTAATTAGATAATTAAAAGTGGAAATAATATTTATAAAAAAAAAAAAAAATGTTATTTAATTTAAATTTTATTAAGAAATTTACATAGGTACATATATTTTACTTTTCTTTGGATTTGAAATTGTGATATTTTTTTAAGAGAAAACACAAGCTCTTAACTATTAGGTGAGGTCCACTCAAGTTGTGACTACACTTTGTATACATCATAACTAAAAAGAAAAGTAAGATTTGTGTTAAAAGAATCACTTTGGATAGTCAAACAAAAATTTAAATCACTTTCATTAACACAAAAAAAAAATAGAATTTGTGTAAATCATTTTTTTAATTAAAGAAAAATCTTTCACTTATATGAGGGTGGGAGCCTTAACAAAATGTAGAGGGTGGGAGTGGGGCATTAATAGATAAAATGTATTATAATAATACATTTTATCTATTAATGACCTAATAATACATTTTATCTATTAATGCCCCCTCTCCCACCCTCTATTAATTGATAAAATGTATTATACTAATACATTTGATCTATTAATGCTCACCCTCCCACCCTCTATTAATAATAATACATTTTATCTATTAATGCCCCCTCTTATATGAGGGTGGGGGGCATTGTTGGCACCGGGCCGAAGTGGAAAGAAGGACGATCATGGGAAAGAAAGCATGCAGGAAACTGAAGTGACAATTGGCAAAATATCAGCATGCGCGAATACTGTCACACACCCACTATGGGATAATAAAATTTCCGCTCTTCTTCACGGGATAGAATCCCCGAAATCCTACGAGGGCCTAGCACAGGCTAGTTCCTCCTTGGTCCACCTCCATGTGATCGTAGGTTATGGCCACAGGCCAACCAAGCTAGGTGTCTGCAACCCAAAATGTCGAAGTTCTGAAATCTTGAGACCTCAGCTCCATTCCAACAATATGTCACATTTCATGACTTCGGGAGTTTCAACGCAAAGCGCGTCGGTTCCTTGTACTCAGAACTTCCAGAATCTCGAACCCCGGTATGCTGAAACCTATCCCTGTTCCATGACTCGGCACTACTCCTCCAAATTCTTTCGTGGTTTCACGTTTCGGGACTTCGCAAATCCTGTTGCTCCAATTCCTTGTCCTCTCGTACTCTTGCTACCCGAAGTACCGAAGTACCGAATCCTAAAATTCTGGTCCTCCTTCTCCTGAGCGAGATCAACGGCTCAAAACCTGTCCTAATCCAACGGCTCAGATTCTTTCAGGGTTTTATTGGTCAAGAGTTCAGAACTCTTACCTCTTGTTTTCCCGGTAACCGAATTACCGAAATCTCCTTTCAGGGATTTCCTTGAAATCTCCACCGCTTGCATCTTTCGGGACTTCAGGTTTTGCGATTTTGCAAATCCACCATGACCAAACTCTTGGTCCTTCAACCTCTCGGTATCTGAAACCATGATGGGTTCAGATCTCTGCCACGTGTTCTCTAAAATGGACGGTCCTGATCTTTTCGGGACTTTGACGAGTCCTCACCTTTGCGTATGTGAGGCTTAAACCTCGTCCAACTTCCCCTGGATCCGATGGCTATCGAATATCCATGTGAGATCTAACGGTAGTTGTAGCTCCTCCCTGAGCTCATGCTTTCTTCCTTTTCCTTGGAAGATTTCCAAGTCTTAAAGGTCTCAGCCTTCGATCTTCTACTACAAGCCAACTATTGGGTCTCGTCAACACCTACAAAAGGTGTTGTCCCTCCTGAGCTTTCTAAGCTATGAAGGAATTAAGAGCTTTGCACTCTTTCTCATGGGCTTGACTCTTATAAGAGTCTTTCGCGCACCCCTTGCGCTCATTCGTCAAGTCTATGACTTGAGTGAGTCTCGGTCTCTACTTGCTTCATAGGGAGCCTGTGCATAACTACACTACCTCTCCTGATCTTAACAAAATTCATCCTCCAAAGGACTCTAGATGACTAGGAAGGTTGGAAGGTGTACATGAAACTATGCCTAAGGTCGACAAACTCACAGTTCGTGGCTCTAACTCAAGCCGCCACAGGACATAAGCATTTACGAGTACCAATCATGTCCTATCCATATAATCTCTTACTGGCCTAATTTTATAGTCAAACAATAAGGAAGGAGACATAATATATCCATTCAGAAATCAAGCACAATTCCTAAAATATACACAGTATAACCAAATTCATGCCCAGTTACAGCTAAGTTACCCAGAGTAAGAAAATGCTTATATATTACAAGTTGCCACCAACCAACTAACTATGGGTGTTCGACCTTCCACCCGACCATAGGCACAGAGGCATTCATTCTTAGCACTCTGGAAACCCCCGTGCCAAGCCATGATATCACCAAGGAATTCTCACAGTTCTCGAGGGTTCTCTCTCTCTGTTTCAGCTTCTATTCAGGTCCTATTTTCTGCAACTCAGAGCTTCCCCACTCGGTTGTGGCCTCGACGAGGTTACTCAAATGCTCTTCGGCATCAAGCTCGTGGCCTTCTCTTTGTGATTCCCTAGAGAGCTTCCCCTCTTGTCTGGTGTCTCCTCTCTCCTCGTGTGTGTGTCCCTTTTACCTAGTGTTACACATGATTTTGGTCATCTTGGTGATGTATTAACAATGGTGTACTTAGGTTCCCAAAAAGAACTTTCTCTTGAGAAAAGTGGGATTTATCTCCTTCTAGAAAAAATATTTTCAAAGTGAGTTCGCAGGCTGCATATGGCCTAGGGTGCGAAAATGAATCATTCTTGCAGGCCACCTTCATCTGGGGCGTGAACTTCTCGCAAGTTGCTCTATACACAGGGTGAAAACTTGTTTTTAAGCTTGGAAAAGAGAAGAAGTCTTGAGGGTTCTAGAAGGGAATCTTCTAGAAAATGAGTTGGCATTCGTATGGTTGTCATTTTACTAGCTTCTTTGATTTGATGGGATCATTCTCATCCATGTAACCATCTCACCCTCTCCTATATATTGAAAGCATTCTCATGGAAAAGGTTAAGCAAGATTAATTGAAGAATTGGTGAAGGAATTGTGTGAAGAACCCTGCTTGAACAGAAGCTTGGAGACTCTAGTAGGTCTATCAAGAGGAATTGGATCTTCTTCATGCAAGTACAGAACAAGTGTATGTGTTGCAACCAAGAGTCACCAAAAGGAAGCTTGCGACATCAAGGAGATCAGGTTGTATCTTCTACTTTCAATTAATATGATACAACGACATGTCCCTTTCCCATAAAGTCATGCTTGCTTTATTGTGTAATTCCTTGATCATATGCATAAGTCGACATTGAATACATTGTGCTATCTTCACTTTGATTGGTTTGTGTTGTCTTGGAATTAACCTCACGAGAGCGCTAGAGTGAAGCAGGAGCAACAGAGACCTAAGGAAGCGATACAAAGGTATGTCACTTGTTCCTCCTTACTAGCTAATTCAATGGTCATAACTTAGGGAAAGAGTCATGTCATGTCCTATTTTGTTCTAGATCTAGGTGGATCTAGGGAGATCTGTTAGTGTCCGCACTTACCGATTAGTCCGATAACAAAATTGGCGACTCCGCTGGGGATGCAACCCATTTTTTAGTGGTTTTTGGTGTTTTTACTTGGCCATTTTCTCTTGCCTTACCTTTATTCATTTCTATCAATCTCTGAGTCTCTAGGAAACTCTGACAGACTCTCTAGGTCTAGAAGTCCCTTCAATTTTTTTTGTCTTTTTCCAAAATATTTCCTAGTTTCAGGCCTTCTCGCACTGAACCCCTCTGTGGCCTACAAGAACCCCTTGAGTTCGCACCCTGCCTTTCAGTCCAGTGCGAGATTCTCGCACTCTCCTTGTGACTAGCCTGGGAGAATGTTCCATTCTCGCACTATACATTACTGATATCCTGCGAACCTATTTTTGAATTTTTGGAATTAAGGTTTTTTGTATGCTCAGATGCCCAGATCTATATGTGTGTCTGAAAAGAACTTCTTGGGCCACTGGTTGATTGTTTCTTGACTTCGGATTTTGTGCATGATCAGTCTTCAGAAATCGAAGGCTCTTCTTGTCCATCTTTTTCTCAACTCTCGTCTCTTGACTTTTCTTAGCAAGGATATAATCTCTGATTCTGGAATCTGAGTACTTGTTTGGTTAGGAGTCGGTGATCGGTTTGAAAGTTGGGATTGTTTGTCTTTCTCATTTGCTCATTACTTGGAAAATCATTGTTCTCACATAATTGAAAAGACTAGTCTTGTCTGCTTGTCATTTTTGTCTCCATTGAAATATTGGTTTGGGTTTTGTTTATTGCTTATTCGTTAGTTATTGGTTTTCCTTAGTTTCACCACCATGGTGGTTCTTTTTGAAAAGTAAAAAAAAAAATTCTTTTTTAAAGCATTTTCATTTTGAAAATATTGGAAATCAATTGTTGAAATAGAACAAATAGAGAATTGTCATCGTTACGTGATTCGTTGAAGATTGTATTTTAAAGAAGATTGTATATCGTAGTTCAAGATTGTTCCAGAAAACTCCTCTTTCCCTCCTGTAAATAGGATTCATAGAAAAAGAATTGATATTTTTTCTGATCTTTGCATTGTTGGGTCAGAATCTCACACAACATCGGTTTCATTTCCGTTTCCTTTGAGTAACAACATCCTTTAATAATATTGCACAATTTTAAAATTTAACTAGTAACTCTTTTCTAAGACTCTATTACACCAACCATTAGCTACGCTAGAGCTTTGGAATAGGAAGAGAGATACACTCTCCAAAGAACAAAACACACAATAGCATCTTGTGTTAAGGAGTGTCAAATTCCATTTGCAACATTTTGTCCTGGGAATCCCTTCTCACACAAGGGTCAAACTCAAGGTCGCATTGATATTGACAGAGTTACTCACCCTGCTTCATTGATATCGGTGTAGAGATTTCACGTATTACGGGGGTCACTTGGAGGTATACCCACAATGATGAGTGGAATCCTCTCAAGTTGATTTTGGGATAGATACCCTGCCCTTGCATGTGGATCAGACTGTCGACTGTCCCCCCAGGCTTTATTATTGTGGGTGGTAACCTTAGCAGCCTATCTTCTTAGGGTCTTACACAAGGTGACTGTGAAGAGGCAAGTCTTCATGGTACCTGTAATCGATGTTGGCCAAACTCACTCGAGCTCCTTGGAGGGTATACCCATAATTATGTGTGGGAGATTGCACCAGGGTGTAAGTCCGTTAAGCAAGTCATCAACGTAACTTTTCCACCCTAGCCCAGCCCCTTCTCATCTCATTGTTGCGACGTTGGATTTCATCACCAACTAGTAACTTCGGAATTAGAAGGTCTTGTTTGCTTGGTGTTGTTTCTTAGAATTTTTACTAGCACATGTTGTTTGTTTACCCAAGTTGACTACAGCATTTTCTTTGTGAGTTTGTAACTTGTTCACAATAGACCCTCCACGTTGTTCATGTAGAATGCAGGGCTTACCCCCAGAAAATATGGAAGGTTCTCAACCCTTGCCTACAAGCTCACCAGAGGGATCTCTTCAACAGAGTGAAGTCCAAGATGTCACCACTCCAGAAGTGGAAAGAACTGACTCTCTAGAATGGTTCTGAATTACCAATTCTCGAGAGGACTTTCGTATTCACCCCGATTTTGAGAGACATATTATGCAAGTGAATTCTTCCGGAGACTTAGTTGTTTTGTCTTCTGGATCACCGACTGGACCTTTTTCAGGACCTGAGGGCCAAGATCCTTTTTGGACTACTGGTGTTTTTAGATGGGATCTCTTTGGTCCAGGAGAAGGCATTGATATCACCGTCTCACCTGCGCTCCCCAAAACCTCTGACCCATACGCAATACCTTTTATTACTGCTTATTATTTTCCTAGTACAGAAGCTCCGCGAGTTGACCACATCTTGACCCTCCATTTACAAATGGTCCATTACACAGATACTACGAGTATTCACACCAGGATTACAGAAGCTAGTCAAGCCCCCATTGGCACACCGCTCTCACCCAGTGTCACCCCGACACTTCCACCTGGGTACTATGCGTCGAATGCTTCTATTCCCCCTCCTGCGCAATCCCCATCCAGAACTCCTGGTGGTCCCTCTTCTTCTGGGAACTCTCCTCCCATCTTCATTCCGACACTTCCTCAACCCCCTTTCGGAGGACCTTTTCCATCCTCTATTGGTGACACCAATCCTAGTGGTACCATCCCATCATTCACACCAAATTACTAGATTCCTGTTGGTGGACAATTTCACCGAGGTTTGAATCAACCCCCCCTTGTAGGGAAAATTCCTATTAGAACACAAATCCCAATCGGAACACAATATTCGATTGGAGCACAACCCCCACCGACCCCACCCTATGGACAAAACATACCTCCATCCTTGGCCCAATATTGGAACCATTTGATACAACATAATCCTCGATCGACTGGGGGGAAACAACCTCCAGCTACATCTGTTATACCCCCTAGTATAGGCCAACCATATCCAGGTACATCCAATCCTATTTGGGGCTTGAATACTCAAACTCACGTCCATGTTCAAGGATACAATCCCATGAGCTACTTTCCTCCACAACAACCACTAAATCTCCCTGGGTCTTTGCATTATATGCAGACTGCTTATGGTCCCACTGGTTTGTCGAGGGGACTCCCTCCCCAAAGCCACCAGTACCCACATGTGAATAGACAGTTAACCTTCTTGGCCACTTTGGACCTCCTGGATCTATCGAGGATTTTAAACAATCCAATCTGTCACTCTCCCCAATGGTCCGCTATACCATCCAAGCTACCATCTGACATACCTAAATTTGATGACAAAGTGGGAGAGGACCTGAACAATCACGTGATGAATTTTCACCTCTTGTGCTCATCCAACCCCTTGATGGATGACTCTATTTGTTTACATATTTTTCAAAGAAATCTCAAAGGTTCTGCCGCGAAGTGGTATATAGAATTACCACAAGGCTTCTTCGCCTACTTCAACACCCTCACTATGGCTTTCCTCACCCACTACCAGTTACCGATCCGCTATGAAATGGGGACCGATATTTTGAGTTCTTTCAAACAAAACAAAGCAAATCATATATCCGATCACATTCATGAGTGACGACGGAGACAACGTCTCATCAAAATTTAACTTCATGATCATTTGCTGGCAGAGTGGTTCACAAAATCATTTGTGAATGACATCGGTTATGACATCGCCATGGGTGGAGTTGTGATGGAAGAACAGGACATAAGACATGCTCAATACCTTGACCTCGTTTACTCACAAATGGGTACTCTTTATGACTTACTCCCTAATGCACCTCGTCCTTCCACTTCCGCCACTTCAACTACTCCAGCTGCTTCTCATGCAGCCAACGGTGTGATTGGCACTTTCCATGCCGAACCACATTCCACCACAAGCAACAACCACAAACCCATTTCTTCTAATGTTTAAAATGCTCCATCTCCTACCCCTCTTGTCGGAAAGACTTTTGAGGTAAATGCGGTTCAATCTAACCCAGCCAGTAAAAACAAATCCAGAAAGGGAAAGGGTAAGAATAAGGAGGACAAAAATAATTTGCAAGTAGAGAGAACCAATGCTCCACCTATTGATGATAGGGATAAGCGCAAACCTCGATACCCTTGTATTATTTGTGGTGATGATCACTACATGAAGGATTGTCCACGACGCGCTGAGGTCACTAAGTTCCTTCATGGAGCCCCGAAACCACCCACTCTGACCATTTTTTCCCAACCCTTCCCCTCTCAACAACAGGCCCAATTGGTCATTCATGAACAACCTTCCCCTTCCACTACGACCTATGTCTTAATGTGTACTGGCGATTCAAAGAAGAATGAAATCGCACTTACCACTCGAGCCAAAGATTATTCTCCCTCTAAGGAGAAGGTTGATGTTATACCTCCTTCATTGGTCCAGCCATCTCCCATGATTCCACCTACCAACGGTCCTCTTCATCTCAAACGACCGAGCCTTGACACAGTTCTTCGCCCCCCTCCAAAGGGCATCGTTCGAAAATTGACTTTCAATCCTCATGCTCGTGTTGCCCAGAACTACATCATTGTTGAATATCTGGACCAAGCACCATCCGCGATGTCATCCCTCGAAGTCCTTCAAAGTTGTCCCACACAAAAAAAGGCGTTGTTGAAAGCTATCGGTGAAATCAACCCGACGGACACGAATTTAATAATTTTTGACTTGGAAGATCACATTCCAAGGTTATCCCTCAACTTGCATTTCAAATCCAAGTGATTCTCTGACAAAAACATTTGTAGAACTGTTATCGATGAGGGTGCCTCGACGTTTGTCATGTCTATTACCTGCTGGAAAGCCATCGGCTCTCCCTCTTTGACTGAATCCCATAACACACTCAAATCCTTCAATGGCTCCATTTTTAAGCCTTACAGTGTCCTTCCTTCGTTGCCAATCATGCTAGAAGGGAAAATGGTCCAAGTCGAAGTGGAAGTCTTTGACGCTCCTCTTGATTACAATCTTCTGCTTGGCCGTAGCTAGATCGATTCCATGCGTGCAGTTAAGTGGAC
>ML776693.1:683966-733219 GCA_009831015.1 Picea engelmannii
CCCTCTTGTATAGTTCTCACATTCTTCCTCTAGTGATATCATGGCCAGTACTTTTAAGGCTTTACCTCCACAGTTAGTTATTGGCAACTTAAACAATAATACATTTACATTTTCCTCATGCATAAGCATGGAAATTCCTATTTTATGATTAATTACAAATTGGGGGAAACAGGGTGCTACAATTCCCTCCCCCTTAAAGGAACATCGTCCTCGGTGTTCTTTCTCAAAAAAACATGTCATGCCTTTCTCATTCAGCCACTTCATAAGTCTTGACCTTCATCCTCAGTCAGGTCCTCTTTCAGGATGTTAGTCTTCATCATCTGCCTCAATAATTCTTGGACAACAAGAACATTAATCACAATTTCGTGTGAAAACATCTTACTGTTGTTCAAAATTCAAAAGGAAAATTTCATAATCTTAGCATAATACTTATCTATGCAGTTTGTGGATCTGTATCCACATGGTAGTTTTGTTATCCATGCTCATCACTTTCCTTGACATACCCATTGGGTGCATGATTCCAATTCAATAGTTCACAAGAGCTATCATGATTTCATCTTCCTTTCCAAAGTTTTTCCGCATGGGAAACTACCCACTGTGTGCATGATCCCAATAGTTTACAAGAATTATTAAGGTCTCCTCTTCCTTGCGGTCACTCACCCTCCAGGTCCAGGCTCAGGCATCCCCTTCACTATTATACAATCCCTCGGGCAATCCATCTTGCCTTGCCAAGGTTTTCTCGCACAGGAAAATTTTAGAGACTCTATCGAGTCTTAGAGTCGAGGCGTCCCTCAGACTTTCCCTGCCGAGGCGTCCCTCCAGCTTGTGTTACCTCAACATAATTTATTTTCAGACGATCATGGATTATCACGAGGTTTTCACGGCTCAATAGTAGCCACGCTCATCATCTTCAACTTTGACAACCCTCTTTTGTTCTTTATGGACATGTTTTTTCTTCTCACCTGTATCACAGGTATACAAAATTCATGAGACATCATTATAAATTCTAACATTCAGAATTTTATTGCAAATATGTCACCTACATATTTTCCCAATCTCACAATTTGTTTTCATATTTGTTCTGCACAAGAACCAGATTCATAATTATGGGACTTTCCTTCCCATAACGGTTTGGCTCAGTAGCCAATTGGCCTTCCTTATGGTCTTACAATGCTGCCATATCCAAGACCCCTTTGCTTTCTGCACTTTCAACTTCAATCGGCCAAACAACTTGTTAGCTTTTCCATGCATATACATTTTATTTCACCTTTACAACATCGTCACAACAATTTCAGAATTGTGCATCCTTAACAATTAAATAACTTTCTCGAAAAGGAAATACCATTCCTTGCAGTTTGTCTCAACGGGAAATCGGTCTTCCTTATGGACTTACAACACTTCCATATCCAAGACCCTTTTCTCCCTGCAATTTCATTCTTTACACAGCCAAATAATTATTAGTTTTTTGTTTTGTTTTGGTACATTACCTTTCTCGAAAATCAAGTATACTAACAGTCCAGGTCAATTCATCTATTCAATGATTCAAAGCAAAAGGATACATCATCCCTTACCTATGCATCATTCCAGCCTACCAATTTTCAAAATGTGATTCAGATGTCAATTGATTTTAATGAATGTGCCAACATTTGTGGCCACATTCATACCCAATGCAACCTTGCATTGATTTCAAGTGTGTCACACTTTATGATAGGCTCTTGGACATGGGGTGTTGGAATTTATCCAACATTTTCCTCATATGGTTTATTCATTTTCTTTCATTCTTATAGTAGGACCATACCGCCTGCTATAGGCTGGTCATGATCCCAAATCAATACACATGAACTCAAAATTTTCACATGAATGTCGTTACGCATTTCTTGATTGTCAATGCATTCATGACATATCAATTCATGAGTTCTTCCAAGGGTTACAAATAGATTTTACTACCAGAGGTTCATACCTCCATCATTCAGGTTCTCCTTCCCGAATCATACCTTACTTGGGTATCCAACGCATACAACTGCCTTTCAAAGTTCATGCATAGCACTAAGACAATAAAATATTTTAGAAGGGGTTCTTACCAAATCCATTCATACCTTGTGCCACATAGGCATGAATATATTTATACTGGTTCTTGGCTTCTAGCACTCTCTTTATGATCTCTACCTCATCAACAGTGCTTTAGCGGGATTTTCACAGTCCTGTCAACAATTCTTTTGACCACAACCTTCCCATGGTCACCCTCTGCTTGAGGTTGTTCATTATTGGAAATTGTCTTTCTTAACAGTTCCAATCTTATTTCTTTCTACACATGACATACGCCATAGGCACATTAGTCATCATGTAAATTAAAATGCAAGTACCATAGCATTTAAATTAATAAAATATTTTTAGACATGTCCCAGCATATCTGTATGTACTTCATCACACTATCCTTAATGTTTTCATGAGTGCAACACAACAGTTCTCAATCATTTTCACAATATTACAACCATCATCACTATGGTGTCAAAACATTTTCATTCATCAATGTACTAGCTTTTTCATCCCACAGAAAAGATAATGCACAACAAGGAAAGAATTGAGGCTCTCCCCTTCTTCAATTTTTTTTACATTGCCTGGAGCTTTTCAGCCTAGTCGAGTTATCTCCAAGGCCTTACTGTCTCTTCTCTACTTTTGAAATTATACTCCATGTCGGGATCTTCCTACTCTTTTCCTTGAGCCACCTTGGTTAGGCCTCACCCTAACCCTTTTTGGGATACTGCAACACGCTTTAATAGCAACTCTTTTCTCATAATGAATCATGAACATGTGCATCCTACATACTTCCATTCAGTTATCAGAATGGTCAATACTCAGTTGTTATTCTTCTCTTAATTACATGATTCTTTCAAAATGTAATCCAGTATTCTTATATATATGGATAGGCCTTGCAGCCCATTATCCAACCTTCAACAATTATTAGGGTTGTGACTCGGTTCTTCTGACAAAGTCCTTACACAGTTCCCCCACCGGGAACTCCTTCGGCATGCAACTTCCTTGTTCCATATCCATCATTATTTGTGATGGCCTCAACCTTGATTTAGTTTTAGCTTCTTACTAAATATTCCCCTTAAGGAATATAAACATGCATCTTTACTGTTAAGATCAGTCAATTCTGATTCATTCACAATCCTTCTCATGTGATGCTCAAAGGTGTAATCATTTGTCTCTTATTATGACAAGAGAGAATCTTTGCTCATTTACCCTTTAATCTAATTATATTGGTACTTCCTGAGGAAATGGAATACATTCCCCTCGGGCTATTATTTGGAACAAAACTTTCATGACTCCCCAGAATGGAGTCAACTATGCCTCCATAGTATTTATTTAATCTGGACAAGAGAAATACTTGCTTCATGTTTCACTCATCAGGGCAATCATATCGGGCTTCTAGTATACTTATACTCTTACATCATACATGTGCATTACTTGCACATTTAATATCATTCACACCTTACCGGTATTAATATTAGGCTTCCTATTATGAAGCTTCACAGTGCATTAAACTCGTGCACTCAAGTATAATTAAGCATAGCTAATTATTCATCATACTAGCTCACTCCTTCTCTTCACGCGACCACCGACGACGACCACAATCTGAACTAAAAGGCGCTTCACAATTCAGGATTTCAGGATTTGTGTTGCAAGGAACTCTGATCCCTCGATTCCCAAAATCTGAAAACCCAAAAGACTAAGGCTAAGGTTTTCCTATCTCTTTTATTCACATGACCCTTTGCTTGGAACCTGGGTCCACCGTTTCCAAAAATTCTTATCCACGAGGGTTCGACAACCTAGATCTCACGTTCCAGATATCTCTGGCAATCAATAGTTCTGATCAAATCTCGGCTTTCCACCTTTCGGGATTCTAGCAGAGTCTTCACCCCTTAACTCTCGATTTCGAATCCCCGAAACGTGTATGCGTCAGATCAACCATCCATCGCCTATCTCAATCCAACGACTCAGGTTGGATGTTGGGATTTCATGACATGTGAGTCCTCAAAACTTTGCCCATTGACTTCTAAGCCTCTGACTCCTGAAGATCCAATTACACTGGATCTACGGTTCAGGTCATCCGCTAACCAATGGCCTTGATTGAATTGGTGATTTACTTGGCGGGACTTTGGAAAGTCTACGCTTCTATTTTCCCAATAGAAAAAACATTGAAGCTCTAAATCAATGGCTCTCATTGATTCCAATCTAACAGATACTATTCCTCCTGAGCTTGTGAGTGATGAGAGGTTATCAACCTTATCTTCTCTGCTGATCAACTAGATCTAACGGTCACCAATGGCTCTCCACCCAACGGTTGTGATTAAGTCACGATTTCGCATTTCACGACTTCGAGGCTTCCGTTATGAAGAACCTCGAATCCTTCAATCCAAAAAATTGTGAAATTTCAGAGTTCTCAATCTAATAGTTCTGATTTTTCCACGGTCTGACAGCTTAGATCTTGTAGGGGTTTCTCATATCAAGATTTCATGATTTTTCATGTCGCGAAGTCAAAAGACCTTTCACCTCCGTTCTCCCGATCCGAAATGGAGAAATTCTCTTCTGAGATTTTAAGTTACTTACATGACTAATTTCGTAGTCATAACTCATACGAATGTCACCCTTTCTTTATGGGAATAACCAACAAGGGTCACTCTTGGGAATTAGCAACAATCCCAAAGGACTCCTCTTAATCTTGCTTAAACAGATTATCCTTGTTGTCGATTCTAACCATTATAGGTCAGGTAATTTGATCCTATATATTTTCATCAGTCCTCTCAATCATGAGGAATTATATGCTCAGGGTTTAGTATTTTAATAATGCAGTAATTATAACTTTCTAAGGATCCTACCAGTCCTTAACAGATTTCCTAAATCATGAAGGAGTTCTTCATTTTGATCTTAATTCTTACCTAACCATCCATCTCAATTGCAAGATATTCTACCTGCTTTAGTAGGTAGCCCTCGTCACACTATAACATAACAACTCAGTTCATGTCCCTTGTCTAGCTCATATAGCTTCATAGCACATTCATTCCACCTCTGTTATTCACACTTAGGTCTTATCAGTAATACCGATCAGTGCATTCCTACTCCTATAAGAGTAGTTACCATTTTAATAGAGGGGTTAAAGAAATTGCCAATTTACAATTTCATTCTGCGGTCCTTCTCAAAAAAGGGGAAATGCAGATAACAACATCTCCTTATGTGGCTCATGCATGAGCCCAAGCAGGCCAGGTGTTGTAACCATGCTCTGATACAAATTTGTCACACACCCACTATGGCATAATAAAATTTCCACTCTTCTTCACGGGATAGAATCCCCAAAATCCTACGGGGGCCTAGCGCAGGCTAGCTCCTCCTTGGTCCACCTCCATGTGATCATAGGTTATGGCCACAAGCCAACCAAGCTAGGTGTCTGCAACCTGAAATGTCAAAGTTCTGAAATCTCAAGACCTCAGCTCCATTCCAACAATACGTCGCGTTTCACGACTTCGGGAGTTTCAACACAAAGCGCCACGGTTCCTTGTCCTCGGAACTTCTGAAATCCCAAACCCCGGTATGCCGAAACCTATCCCTGTTCCGTGACCCAACACTACTCCTCCAAACTCTTTCAGGATTTCGCATTTCGGGACTTTGCGAATCCTGTTGCTCCAATTCCCTGTCCTCTCGTACTCTTGGTACCCGAAGTACCAAAGTACCGAATCCTAAAATTCCGGTCCTCCTTCTCTTGAGTGAGATCAATGGCTCAAAGCCTCTCCTGATCCAACGACTCAGATTATTTTGGGGTTTTATGGGTTAAGAGTTCAGAACTCTTACCTCTTGTTTTCCCAGTAACCGAATTACCAAAATCTCCTTTTGGGGATTTCCACGAAACCTCCACCGTTTGCATCTTTCGAGACTTTGGGGTTTGCAATTTTGTGAATCCACCATGACCAAACTCTTGGTCCTTCAACCTCCTGGTATCTGAAACACCGATGGGTTCAGATCTCTGCCACATGTTCTCTGAAATGTATGGTCTTTATCTTTTCGAGACTTTGACGAGTCCTGACCTTTGTGTATGCGAGGCTTAAACCTCGTGCAACTTCCCTTGGATCTGATGGCTATTGGCTATCCACGCGAGATCTGACGGTAGCTGTAGCTCCTCCTTGAGCTCATGCTTTCTTCCTTTTCCTTGGAATATTTCCAAGTCTTAAAGGTCTTAGCCTTCGATCTTCTACTGCAAGCCGACTATTGGGTCTCCTCAACACCTACGAAAGGTGTTGTCCCTCTTGAGCTTTCTCAGCTATGAAGGAATTAAGAGCTTTGAGATCTTTCTCCTAGGCTTGACTCTTAGAAGAGTCTTCCATGCACCCCTTGCACTCATTCGTCAAGTCTAAGACTTGAGTGAGTCTCTGTCTCTACTTGCTTCGCAGGGATCCTATGCATAACTACACTACCTCTCCTGAGATTAACATAAATCGTTCTCCAAGGGACTCTAAATGACTAGGAAGGTTTGCAGGTGCACATGAAACTATGCCTAAGGTTGACAAACTCACAGTTCGTGGCTCTAACTCAAGCATCATCTGGAGAAAATGGACGTTCTCCTAAACTTATGGCACCAGCTCGACAGAAGTTCTGTGTAGATACGTTGAACATCTTCGGACGTGAGGACCCAAACTTCCAGTGGTCCAGGGCATACTCTTACTACTCATCCCCTTCCACCCAAAACAAAGTAATTTCGACCGATGGAATTGCTCGTGCAGGCTGTGTCCCTGAAGTTTTTGACTATAAGGAGGTGGTCTCTTGGTGTGTCGAGAGATATATTTTAGGCCAAATAATTATTCCACTATGGGACCACTCTCCTATTTCTTTGTCACCTCAAGTCTTCCACAAGATGTTAATATTGTTGAAGTCAACATTGACCTTCAGAAGAGAAGACTCCAATCAGTTCCTATATGATAACAGTTTGGACCTCTTGCCCGAGTTCTTGGAAGACTTGATAGTAGTTGCTGAAGATATCATAAGTTTGCATGTTAGTTCATTTAGATATCCATTCCAGGAAATTTCCTGGTTGTTTACAAGAATAAAGGGACATGAATCCACAACAAGTATTTTCCGCATGGTTCTTTATATTTTGTATTTCACAGTGAAGGAACAAGCCATTTTTTATTGGGGGAAGCTAGTTTCCATTGAAATCTGTTCCCAATTTTCATGATTCAAAAAGGAGAATAAATGTTATATGTCATTCTACTTGGTTTTCGCTATAGCACATTGTTGTTTGTTTCTAAAACTGTCTGTGTCCAAGAAGGTAAACTGTGAATTTGACCCAGTAACCTTCTGGTACCATGCCTTGTGGAGGCACAAGGCCTCCCATTGTTTTTATGAGTTTTTCAATGACTTTGTCTCTGTTTTCAAATATTTATTGTTAGGAAAGGATGTTCCCCACATGTCTGACAAGGAAACCAAGTTTTTGGATAGGAAGGGATCACTTGAAAAAATGGAGAATTACAGTGTGTTAATGATTTTTGGCTCCAAGGAAAATCCTACTTTGCTTCCATGTCACATTATGGACATAATGTTTGTTACAAAAATAACAAGGCAATACAACTATTGTTTGCAATTATTCCATGAGAAGAGAAAAAAACAGCTCATTCCTCTGCCTTGGAAATTCAAGGATGTCGTCTTGAGAAATGTCAACAAAATTGATGAATTCACAGGCCATTTCAACAAATTGAACCTAAAATATGTTGAAAGGCTAAGAGGGTTCGACCCTAATGGGATTTTTTTAGAACATTTACTAGAAGTTGGCTTCAACAATTCTTTTATCCAAACATGCTGAACAAAGACAAAGACAATGACAAAAAAACTCCTGCTTATGACGCTGACGACCCAGATACATTACAAAGAACCACTAAATTGTACAAACAATAGGGAAAAAGCCCCAGTGAGAAGAGTGTTCAATCCCCGACTACCACTTCCAAGAGTACGACATCTCAGAGCATCGCTCCAATGGCCCACCCCAGTAAGAAAGAAACCCAGAATTCTTCAATGGAGGAGGAGATAAAACCCTCCTTGTGCTAAAATGGATAGTTTTCACAACCTTCCCATGAAGAAGAAGAGAAAAAACTTTGTAGGGAAAGCGGAAGAGCCCAAAATTGAAAGTGAAGACATGGAACTTGAGACTGATCTGGATAGATTATTTTGCAACATTGATCAGCCCAGGGATGCGATCCAGCATAGTCCCCCAATGGAAATAGTTAATACCGAAATTTTTTACGAATATGAATCCCTCATACTCCAAAGCGTTGTTTTTGACAGCGAGTCTAAAAATTTAATTATGGAAAAGCGAGATGTAAGAAATAAGAAAGGGAAATATCGTTCAGAGATTAACCTTAGGAACATGTGGCCATCCTAAATCTCCTGACTTCACCAAGCAACTGTAGATTCTCTTGATTATTCCATTGAAGGCACTAAGGTCGAGAATGCCAGACTGAAGGACCGAATCAAGTAATTGGAGGAAGATTTGATTCCTATGCCATTTCTTGTTAGTCCTTTAGCAATAACCATGTCTTCCACTCCGGCAGCCAAGTTAAAAGTATCCTCCAACCTCCTCGCATCATGTAGAGGATATGTGGAGAAGAATATCAAGAAAATAATTGATCTTATTACTCGAGCCTGGGAAACATCACAAATTATGGCTTCCCTTGGAATGAGGGAACATGCTTTGCATGAACATTTACAGGTGGATTTAAAAAATGAAGAACATTTCTATATAGACATAATCATCCCTTTTGGCGTCAATGTCAGCAACATGGCAGATATGAGAAGAAGACAAGAATGTCTCCCCTCCTCAAACTGGATTACTCAATTAAATGCATGCTGGAAAGAGAAAGTGAAGAACCTGCTTCTCATTGTCCAATCATGTGAACAAGCCATATCAAAGAAAGGAAAATTATTCATAAAGCTGACCGAAATAGACTTAGTCGGAAGTACCAACGAGCTCCAAGACCCCAACTTAATTGTCAACTCCTTGCCCTTAACCAAGCAAGCCTTTGATGAACAAGTTGATATTTTTAAGGGGTTGTCTTTAGAATTTTTTTACAACATCCTTGAATATGGTGAAGATGACGTGGACAACTCGCTAGTGGACTATTCGGTACAAAATGAAGAAATTGATTAGGCTATGTGTAATCTTTCTATCGATCTAAGGGAATTAGAAAATGATCTTTTCAACATAAAAATACGGGATGAGATCAACGTGGCCCCCATAAGAGGCTACATTGAAGAATGGCTACAAAGGAAAATCGACAAACTCACCGACGAAGGGCAACATGCAGTTGGCACGATTCTAGTAGCCGTCAACAATAGAAATAAAAAGGCATCAACAAGAAAATAGCAAAGGGGGAGATATATACCATTAATGTAAGTCTATATTGATCACATTGTTATGTGTTTATCAATTCATTTATTCCACCTCTTTAAATAGAAATGTCTAACCAAAGACTAATACCTTCCAATTTCTTCTTTCCAGGTCTTGCTCTCTACCCTCTCCCACTTCTTCTTTCTATAGTGCAATTCATTTTACATATTTATTTTATGGTCCGCGGGAGCCCCAATCCCAGTATATATGAAAAACGCATTTAAATTTCTAGGAATATGTAACAGAGAATATTATTTTCTTGATATATTTCAAATAAAACTATTTTTATCTTCTTTTATATTTATGGGCTCATAATTTTTTATCTTCAACTATGTTGAATTTCAAGAGATTGTGTTTATTTAATTTGAATGCTTAATGTGTGTGATTCCTGTTCCTATTTTCCGGGAACCTTTATTTCAAAAAACAAACAAAAAAAAACATTTTCTATCATTTTGTATTGCTCCAAGTCATTACGACGGATATTCTCTAAGTCCCACATTTGAACTATACGCGCCACAGGAAAAACTTATAAAGGAGTACCACATCTATAAGAACGCGGTAGGATTCAATATATATATATATATATATATATATATATATATATATATATGTATATATATATATATATATTTGTTTCTATGCCACCGAATATAAATTTATTTATCCTAACACATATCGAGACACACAAGCCAAATGATCTATTTAAAGAAGTGACTATGAAAATTGTACTTAACTCTAACCAGTTGGAAGTATACAGAAATCATTCTGAATGAATTTCATAAATACATTAAAGAGATCAAACATGCAAGTTAGGAACGAAAATTTCAAGGATGGCAAGTCAGACTACTGGTAAAAATAAAAGTAAGATGGATTATGCAAAACCCAGTATAATTAGAATGAAAATACTTTCAAAAACTAAATGGTTTCAATGCCAGAATTGCTCTAGGAGCCACATGTCATTTTCTACATGGATACCACCTGTGCTTCATGTTGCTTGCCACATCTCTGCAGTTTCCATTTTCCTCCGCTACTTATTCCGCCATCCCTGAGAATTTATTCACATTCAAACCTGGCAGGGGTTGCGCTGCCATGCAACACTTGTTCTACTATTGGAATAAGTTTAAGTGTTCGAAGATTTTGATATTTTCCAATTTGTTATTATTAAAAGATGGTTATTAAATATCTACAAAAATTGCAATTTTGAATGGTTTAATTGATAATTTATTCCCATTCTCTATTGGGTTGAACGGATATCGCATTGATATCAATCCCTTCATTCCACGCAGTTGCAGATTGCACCATGTCAAGTCTACCACTCCTGGCAGCAGGTAAAATTACGTTTTCTTCCTATTTTAGTGTCTTCTACTGAACCTCAGTGTGAATCTGTATTTTGTTTCCATTATTCTGTTCGGGGTTGGACGTAGATCGCACTGATATTAATCTCTTCATTCCACCACAGTTGCAGTTTGCACCGTGGGAGGACTTGTTTCCCTAATAAGTACGTTTATAATTTCTTCCTATTTCACCATCTCCTATTGAATCTCACTTTGAAATTGTATATTTGGGTTTAACTAATATTATACACTGATATCAATCTCTTCATTTAACAACATTTGGAGTTTGTGTCAGTAGGTGTTCCCCGATATTCACATCAATAGGTAATTTAAGGATTTCTTTCTCTCACCGTTTGTTTCAGTGTATTTTGTTGACTCTCACCGTAAATTGGTATCTTGTTTCCATTATTCTCTTAGGGGTTCAATGAAAATCACATTGATATCAATCTATTCATCCCTTGCATCTTTCGCCCTCCCACCCTCTATTAATAATCTATTGATCTATTAATGCTCACCCTCCCACCCTCTATTAATAATAATACATTTTATCTATTAATGCCCCCTCTTATATGAGGGTGGGGGGCATTGCTGGCACCGGGCCGAAGTGCAAAGAAGGACGATCATGGGAAAGAAAGCATGCAGGAAACTGAAGTGACAACTGGAAAAATATCAGCATGCGCGAATACTGTCACACACCCACTACGGGATAATAAAATTTCTACTCTTCTTCACCGGATAGAATCCCCGAAATCCTACGAGGGCCTAGCGTAGGCTAGTTCCTCCCTGGTCCACCTCCATGTGATTGTAGGTTATGGCCACAGGCCAACCAAGCTAGGCATCTACAACCCTAAATGTCGAAGTTCTGAAATCTTGAGACCTCGGCTCCATTCCAACAATATGTCACATTTCACGACTTCGGGAGTTTCAACGCAAAGCGCCCCGGTTCCTTATCCTCAGAACTTCCAAAATCCTGAACCCCGGTATGCCGAAACCTATCCCTGTTCCGTGACTTAGCACTACTCCTCCAAATGATTTCGGTATTTCGCGTTTCGGGACTTCACGAATCCTGTTGCTCCAATTCCTTGTCCTCTCGTACTCTCGGTACTCGAAGTACCAAAGTACCGAATCTTGAAATTCTGGTCCTCCTTCTCCTGAGCGAGATCAACGGCTCAAAACCTCTCTTAATCTAATGACTTAGATTCTTTCGGGGTTTTATTGGTCAAGAGTTCAGAACTCTTACCTCTTGTTTTCCCGGTAACCGAATTACCGAAATCTCCTTTCAGGGATTTCCTCGAAACCTCCACCACTTGCATCTTTTGGGACTTTGGGGTTTGCGATTTCGCAAATCCACCATGACCAAACTCTTGGTCCTTCAACCTCTCGGTATCCGAAACCATGATGGGTTCGGATCTCTGCCACGTGTTCTCTGAAATGGACGGTCCTGATCTTTTCGGGACTTTGACGAGTCCTCACCTTTGCGTATGCGAGGCTTAAACCTCGTCCAACTTTCCCTAGATCTGATGGCTATCGGCTATCCACACGAGATCTAATGGTAGTTGTAACTTCTCCCTGAGCTCATGCTTTCTTCCTTTTCCTTGGAATATTTCCAAGTCTTAAAGGTCTCAACCTTCGATCTTCTACTGCAAGTTGACTATTGGGTCTCGTCAACACCTACGAAAGGTGTTGTCCCTCCTGAGCTTTCTAAGCTATGAAGGAATTAAGAGCTTTGTGCTCTTTCTCCTGGGCTTGACTCTTAGAAGAGTCTTACGTGCACCCCTTGCACTCATTTATCAAGTCTAGGACTTGAGTGATTCTCGGTCTCTACTTGCTTCACAGGGAGCCTGTGCATAACTACACTACCTCTCCTGAGCTTAACAAAAGTCATCCTCCAAGGGACTCTAGATGACTAGGAAGGTTGGAAGGTGTACATGAAACTATGCCTAAGGTCGACAAACTCACAGTTCATGGCTCTAACTCAAGCTGCCACAGGACATAAGCATTGACGAGTACCAATCATGTCCTATCCATATAATCTCTTACTGGCCTAATTTTACAGTCAAGCAGTAAGGAAGGAGACACAATATATCCATTCAGAAATCAAGCACAGTTCCTGAAATATACATAGTATAACCAAATTCATGCCCAGTTACAGCTAAATTACCCAAAGTAAGAAAATGCTTATCTATTGCAAGTTGCCGCCAACCAACTAACTATGGGTGTTCGGCCTTCCACCCGACCATAGGCACAGAGACATTCATTCTTAGCACTCTGGAAACCCTCGTGCCAAGCCATGATATCACCAGGGAATTCTCACAATTCTCGAGGGTTCTCTCTCTCTGTTTCAACTTCTGTTCAGGTCCTATTTTCTACAACTCGAAGCTTCCTCACTCGGTTGTGGCCTCAGTGAGGTTTCTCAAATGCTCTTCGGCATCAAGCTCGCGGCCTTCTCTTTTTGATTCCCTGGAGAGCTTCCCCTCTTGTCTGGTGTCTCCTCTCTCCCCGTGTGCGTGTCCCTTTTACCTAGTGTTACACATGATTTTGACCATCTTTGTGATGTATTAACAATGGTGTACTTAGGTTCCCAACAAGAACTTTCTCTTGAGAAAAGTGGGATTTATCTCCTTCCAGAAAACATATTTTCAAAGTGAGTTCACAGGCTGCATATGGCCTAGGGTGCAAGAATGAATCATTCTCGCAGGCCACCTTCATCTGGGGTGTGAACTTCTCGCAGGTTGCTCTATACACAGGGTGCGAACTTGTTTTTAAGCTTGGAAAAGAGAAGAAGTCTTGAGGGTTCTAGAAGAGAATCTTCTAGAAAATGAGTTGGCATTCGTATGGTTGTCATTTTACTAGTTTCTCTGATTTGATGGGATCATTCTCATCCATGTAACCATCTCACCCTCTCCTATATATTGAAAGGATTCTCATGGAAAAGGTTAAGCAAGATTAATTGAAGAATTGGTGAAGGAATTGTGTGAAGAACCCTGCTTGAACAGAAGCTTGGAGACTCTAGTAGGTCTATCAAGAGGAATTGGATCTTCTTCATGCAAGTACAGTACAAGTGTATGTGTTGGAACCAAGAGTCACCAAAAGGAAGCTTGTGACATCAAGGAGATCAGGTTGTATCTTCTACTTTCATTTAATATGATACAATGACATGTCCCTTTCCCATAAAGTCATTCTTTCTTTATTGTGTAATTCCTTGATCATATGCATAAGTCAACATTGAATACATTGTGCTATCTTCACTTTGATTGGTTTGTGTTGTCTTGGAATTAACCTCACGAGAGCACTAGAGAGAAGCAGGAGCAACAGAGACCTAAGGAAGCGATACAAAGATATGTCACTTGTTCCTCCTTACTAGCTAATTCAATGGTCGTAACTTAGGGAAAGAGTCATGTCATGTCCTGTTTTGTTCTAGATCTAGGTGGATCTAGGGAGATCTATTAGTGTCCACACTTACCGATTAGTCCGATAACAATATTGGCGACTCCACTGGGGATGCAACCCATTTTTTAGTGGTTTTTGGTGTTTTTCCTTGGCCATTTTCTCTTGCCTTACCTTTATTCATTTCTATCAATCTCTGAGTCTTCAGGAAACTTTGACAGACTCTCTAGGTCCAGAAGTCCCTTCAATTTTTTTTGTATTTTTCCAAAATTTTGCCTAGTTTCAGGCCTTCTCGCACTGAACCCCTCTGTGGCCTGCAAGAACCCCTTGAGTTCGCACCCTGCCTTTCAGTCTAGTGCGAGATTATCGCACTCTCCTTGTGACTAGCCTAGGAGAATGCTCCATTCTTGCACTGTACATTACTGATAGCCTGCGAACCCATTTTTAAATTTTTGGAATTAAGGTTTTTTGTATGCTCAGATGCCCAGATCTATATGTGTGTCTGAAAAGAACTTCTTGGGCCATTGGTTGATTGTTTCTTGACTTTGGATTTTGTGCACGACTAGTCTTCGGAAATCAAAGGCTCTTCTTGTCCATCTTTTTCTCAACTCTCGTCTCTTGACTTTTCTTAGCAAGGATATAATCTCTGATTTTGGAATATGAGTACTTGTTTGGTTAGGAGTCGGTGATCGATTTGAAAGTTGGGATTGTTTGTCTTTCTCATTTGCTCATTACTTGGAAAATCATTGTTCTCACGTAATTGAAAAGACTAGTCTTGTCTGCTTGTCATTTTTGTCTCCATTGAAAGATTGGTTTGGGTTTTGTTTATTGCTTATTCGTTAGTTATTGTTTTCCTTAGTTTCAACACCATGGTGGTTCTTTTTGAAAAGTAAAAAAAAAAATTCTTTTTAAAAGCATTTTCATTTTGGAAATATTGGAAATCAATTGTTGAAATAGAACAAATAGAGAATTGTCATCGTTACGTGATTCGTTGAAGATTGCATTTTAAAGAAGATTGTATATCGTAGTTCAAGATTGTTCCAGAAAACTCCTCTTTCCCTCCTGTAAATAGGATTCATAGAACAAGAATTGATATTTTTTTTCTGAACTTTGCATTGTTGGGTCAAAATCTCACACAACATCAGTTTCATTTCCGTTTCGTTTGAGTAACAACAACCTTTAATAATATTGTGCAATTTTAAAATTTAACTAGTAACTCTTTTCTAGGACTCTATTACGCCAACCATTAGCTAGGCTAGAGCTTTGGAATAGGCAGAGAGATACACTCTCCAAAGCAAAAAACACACAATAGCATCTTGTGTTAAGGAGTGTCAAATTCCATTTGCAACATTTTGTCCTGGGAATCCCTTCTCACACAAGGGTCAAACCCGAGTTCACATTGATATTGACAGAGTTACTCACCCTGCTTCGTTGATATCAGTGTAGAGATTGCACGTATTACGGGGGTCACTTGGAGGTATACCCACAATGATGAGTGGAAGCTTCTCAAGTTGATTTCAGGATAGATACCCTGCCCTTCCATGTGGATCAGACTGTCGACTGCCCCCCTAGGCTTTATTATTATCAGTGGTAACCTTAGCAGTCTATCTTCTTAGGGTCTTACACAAGGTGACTATGAAGAGGCAAGTCTTCATGGTACCTGGAATCGATGTTGTCCAAACTCACTCGGGCTCCTTGGAGGGTATACCCATGATTATGTGTGGGAGCTTGCACCAGGGTGTAAGTCCGTTAAGCAAGTCGTCAACGTAACTTTTCCACCCTAGCCCAGCCCCTTCTCGTCTCATTGTTGCGACGTTGGATTTCATCACCAACTAGTAACTTCAGAATTAGAAGGTCTTGTTTGCTTGGTGTTGTTTCTTAGAATTTTTACTAAAACATGTTGTTTGTTTACCCAAGTTGACCACAGGATTTTCTTTGTAAGTTTGTAACTTGTTCACAATAGACCCTCCACGTCGTTCACGTAGAATGCAGGGCTCACCCCCAGAAAATATGGAAGGTTCTAAACCCTTTCCTACAAGCTCACCAGAGGGCTCTCTTCAACAGAGTGAAGTCCAAGATGTCACCACTCTAGAAGTGGAAAGAACTGACTCTCTAGAATGGTTCCGAATTACCTATTCTCGAGAGGAATTTTGTATTCACCCCGATTTTGAGAGACGTATTATGCAAGTGAATTCTTCCGGAGACTTAGTTGTTTTGTCTTCTGGATCACCGACTGGACCTTTTTTAGGACCTAAGGGCCAAGATCCTTTTTGGACCACTGGTGTTTTTAGACGGGATCTCTTTGGTCCAGGAGTAGGCATTGATATCACCGTCTCACCTGCACTCCCCAAAACCTCTGACCCAGAAGTAGTACCTTTTACTACTGCTTATTATTTTCTTAGTACAGAAGCTTCGCGAGCTGACCACATCTTGACCCTCCCTTTACAAATGGTCCATTACACAGATAATATGAGTATTCATACCAGGATTACAACGGCTAGTCAAGCCCCCATTGGCACACCGCTCTCACCCAGTGTCACCCCGACACTTCCACCCAGATACCGTGCGTTGAATGCTTCTATTCCCCCTCCTACGCAATCCCCATCCGGAACTCCTGGTGGTCCCTATTCTTCTGGGCACTCTCCTCCCGTCTTCATTCTGACACTTCCTCAACCCCCTTTTGGAGGACCTTTTCCATCCTCTATCGGTGGCACCAATCCTAGTAGCACCATCCCGTCGTTCACACCAAATTACCATATTCCTGTTGGTGGACAATTTCACCAAGGAGGTTTGACTCAACCCCCCTTTGTAGGGAAAATTCCTATTGGAACACAAATCCCAATCATAACACAATATTTGATTGGAGCACAACCCCCACCGACCCCACCCTATGGACAAAAAATACCTCCATCCTTGGCCTAATATTGGAACCATTTGATACAACATAATCCTCAATTGACTCAGGGGAAGCAACCTCCAGTTACATCTGTTATACCCCCTAGTATAGGCCGACCATATCCAGGTACGTCCAATCCTATTTGGGGCTCGAATACTCAAACTCACGTCCATGTTCAAGGATACAATCCCATGAGATACTTTCCTCCACAACAACCACTGAATCTGCCTGGGTCTTTGCATTATATGCATACTGCTTATGGTCCCACTGGTTTTTCGATGGGACTCCCTCCCCAAAGCCACCAGTACCCGCATGTGAATAGACAGTTACCCTTCTTGGCCACTTTGGACCTCCTGGATCTGTCGAGGATTTTAAACAATCCAATCTGTCACTCTCCCCAATGACCCACTATACCATACAAACTACCATCTGACATCCCTAAATTTGATGACAAAGTGGGAGAGGACCCGAAAAATCACGTGATGACTTTTCACCTCTAGTGCTCATCCAACCCCTTGATGGATGACTCTATTCATTTATGTCTTTTTCAAAGAACTCTCACAGGTTCTGCCGCAGAGTGGTATATAGAATTAACACAAGGTTTCTTCGCCGACTTCAACACCCTCGCTATGGATTTCCTCACCCACTACCAGTTACTGATCCGCTATGAAACAGGGACCGAGATTTTGAGTTCTTTAAAACAAAACAAAGCCACTCATATATCCAATCACATTCATGAGTGATGACGGAGACGACGTCTCATCAAACTTGAACTTCCCGATCATTTGCTGGCAGAGTGGTTCAAAGAATCATTTGTGAACGACATCGGTCATAACATCGCCATGGGTAGAGTTGTCACAGAAGAACAGGCCATAATACCTTGACCTCGTTTACTCACAAATGGGTACTCTTTACAACTTACTCCCTAATGCACCTCATCCTTCCACTTCCGCCACTTCAACTACTCCAGCTGCTTCTCATGCAGCCAATGGTGTGATTGGCACTTTCCATGCCCAACCACATTCTGCCACAAGAAACAACCCCAAACCCATTTCTTCTAATGTTCAAAATGCTCCATCTCCTACCCCTCTTGCCGGCAAGACTTCTGAGGTAAATGCGGTTCAATCTACCCCAGCCAGTAAAAACAAATCCAGAAAGGGAAAGGGTAAGAATAAGGAGGACAAAAATACTTTGCAAGTAGAGAGAACCAAAACTCCACCTGTTGATGATAGTGATAAGTGGAAACCTTGATACCCTTGTCTTATTTGTGGTGATGATCACTACACGAAGGATTGTCCACGATGCACCGAGGTCACTAAGTTCCTTTAAGGAGCCCCGAAACCACCCACTCCGGCCATTTTTTCCCAACCCTTCCCCTCTCAACAACAGACCCAATTGGTCATTCATGACCAACCTTCCCCTTCCACTACGTCCCATGTATTAATGTGTACTAGTGATTCAAAGAAGAATGACATTGCACTTACCACTCGACCCAAGATTATTCTCCCTCTAAGGAGAAGGTTGATGTTATACCTCCTTCATTGGTCCAACCATCTCCCACGATTCCACCTACCAATGGTCCTCTTCATCTTGAACGACTAAGCCTTGACACAGTTCTTTGCCACCCTCCAAAGGCCGTCATTTGAAAATTGACTTTCAATCCTCATGCTCGTGTTGCCCAAAACTACATCATTGTTGAATATCTTGCCCAAGCACCATCTGCGATGTCAGCCCTCGAAGTCCTTCAAAGTTGTCCCACACAACGAAAGGCGCTGTTGAAAGCTATCGGTGGAATCGACCCGACGGACACGAATTTAATAATTTTTGACTTGGAAGATCACATTCCAAGGTTACCCCCTCAACTTGCATTTCAAATCCAAGTGATTGTCTCCGAGAAAAACATTTGTAGAACTGTTATCGATGAGGGTTCCTCGACGTGTGTCATGTCTGTTACCTGCTGGAAAGCCATCAGCTCTCCCTCTTTGACTGAATCCCATAACACATTCAAAGCCTTCAATGGCTCTAGTTTGAAGCCTTACAGTGTTTTTCCTTCATTTCCAATCATGCTAGAAGGGAAAACGGTCCAAGTCGAAGTGGAAGTCTTTGACACTCCTCTTGATTACAATCTTCTACTTGGTCGTAGCTGGATCGATTCCATGCGTGCAGTTAAGTCGACTATTTTTCATGTTGTACGTTTCCCACATCAAGGAAAGGTAATCATCATCGACCAATTAGCCTTCTTTAACTCAGATACACGTACTAGAAACATACCATTCATCGCCAACCCCCCTTCCCTGGCTACGAAAACGTTGGTATAGGTCTTCTCAAAGACTCTTCGTTAATGGGTACCTTCCCCATTCCACCACCCGATGTTCCACACTCATCTTTCACTTCAATCAACATGATCTCCACCTCGATTCATGGAACCCCTACGTCTCACAACCCATGGATGGTACCCGACCCGAGAATCATCTTTATTATGACGATGAAATGCCTTTGAGTCCGGTCGAATCCGCCTAGCAGGCCATTCAATCGACAACCCCTTCTACCTCATCTCTTGGTGATTTATCTCCAGATCCTTTCCGCGTCATTTTTCCCACAGACGAGATGATTATGTCTATCATGGAAGACACCCCCTAGAATGATGGCCATTACCATTTCATCCTCTTCCTGGAACAACACACCATCGAGAGCTACCAACGGATCTCGACCCCGTCGACTGTTGTCATCATTTCAACCATTCCCGAGTCCCCACATGATGTGTTTTCCGAAGGGAAATTTAGCAATATCTCACCCACTATTCCCCTCGACATATGCATCAAACCTGGAATTGTTGAAAATGTGCATATCAGAGCTTCATGTTCCCCTGATGAATCGTCACCTACCAGTCACTTTTCAAATAATTTTGTGACGTCTTCGCCTGGAGCTATGAAGAAATGTCGAGTATCTACCCCAACATTGTGATACATGATATTAAGACATATGCAGATGCTAAACCCGTCCAACAACGCCTTCGTCCAGTTCACCCATGTAAAGTGGCTGCTATTAAGCTTGAAGTTGAGAAACTTCTCAAAGTCGGCTTTATTTACTCGGTGGCCCTCCTTGACTGGGTTTCCAATCTCATTCCGATCGACACGAAACAAGGCACAATCCACGTATGCGTTGATTATAGGGATATTAACAAAGCCTGTCCTAAAGACAACTTTCCTACCCCCTTTGTCGATCAAATTGTCGACGATTGTGCCAGAAGAGAAATATTCTCTCTGATGGATGGTTTCTCCGGATATAATCAAATCAGTATTGTTCCCGAGGATCAACACAAAACCTCTTTCATTTTTCCTTGGGGCAGTTTCGCCTATGAGAAACTTCCTTTCGGTCTAAAGAACGTTGGCGCAACTTTTCAATGCACTATGTCTTATGCCTTCCATGATATCAAGTACATCGTGCAGCCATATCTTGATGACTTACCTGCTCATTCCATGCACCAGGTCGATCATCCAATCCACCTCCGAGCCATTTTCCTCCACTGTCGGTTTTACCATATACGCTTGAATCCTCACAAATGCGTTTTCTGCGTAGAATCCAATCGACTTCTAGGATTTATTGTTTCACGTCAAGGGATCAGGGTAGATCCTTTAAAGGTCGAGGCAATTCTCAATCTCCCTCCTCCTTCTACACTTCAATAGTTACAAAGTTTGCAAGGGAAATCAAACTTTCTTCGTCGTTTCATCTCGAACTACGTCAAGATAACTCTTGGATTTACGTAACTACTCAAAAAGGGGTCTGAGTTTGTATGGGATACCATCACAAACAAAGCCTTCGAAGCTTTGAAACTATCCCTGACACGTGCTCCGCTTCTCTTCCCTCCCGATTACAATTGCGATTATTTCATCTACCTTGCAGCCTCAGATTACACCATCGCTATGGTTCTCGTCCAAGAGGATGATTCTCATGATGAAAATGTTATCTATTACTTGATTCAAAGTCTAATGCCTATTGAAACCAAGTATTTACATGTCAAAAATCTGGCCTTGGCAGCCATCCAAGCAGTTCAATGTTTCTGGCACTATATCCTCTCTCGCAAGACTACGGTAATTTCTAACCGCAACCCTATGCAACACATTCTCACACATCAAATTCTAGGGGGAAAATACTCCAAATGGATTGTGATACTCTAGGAGTTTGACTTGGAATTCGAACAAGCTAAGTTCAAGAAGTCCTTAGTATTTTCCAAGTTGATATGTGACTTTCCCTACTCTGAAATAGAAAATGTAGCAGCCGATTCATTACCTGATGAATCCCTTTTCCTAATTAGTTTCGATGATCTTTGGTATGGTGATATCATCATATATCTCCAAACCCAGACTTTCCAGCCCAATTTGTCCAGTACTGACTAGCGTCGAATACGCTACCAAGTCCATCAATATATTATCCTCAGGGATACTCTTTATTGTCATGAGAATGACTCAGTTTTTCGACGCTGCCTCACGTTCAACGAAGCCAAGAAAGTCTTAAATGATTGTCATTCTAGAGCCTGTGGTGGTCATATGTCCGGGTATGCTACTGCCTAGAAGATCTTATGAATAGGGTATTTTTGACCTTCTTTATTTAACGATTGCATAATCGTTTTCCAAAAATGCCACGCTTGCGAGACCTATAATCGTAAGATACGATCACATCCTGCTCCTCTTCACCCTATGGTCTCCATTGGTGCCTTTGCGAAATGGGGTATTGATTTCATGACATGCCACCCCCACTCGGCTGGGGGGCATGGATACATTATTGTAGACGTAGATTATTTTACGAAATGGGCCGAGGTGATGCCGACATTTGACAATACTGGAAAGACCGCAACATTATTCATTTTCAATCACATAATAGATCGTTTTGGTGTTCCTCAGGCTATCATCACTGATCATGGTAGCCACTTTAGAAACTTCATGATGTTCGAACTCACTGAAAAGTTGGGTCTTCGCCATGAAAACTCAACGCACTATTACCCACAAGCCAACAACCAAGTCAAAGTGATTAATAAAGTTCTCATAACCATGCTTCGACGAATGATAGGGATTCACAAAACAAGTTGGCACACAATGTTGTTTTCAACATTGTGGGCTTATCGGACATATGTTAAGTCCACTAGTGCATTTACACCTTTCCAGTTAGTCTATGGTCTAGAATCCATCCTCCCGATTGAATGTGAGATACCCTCCTTAAAACTAGTCGTCGAACTCCTACCAAACACTTCTGCATGTTGTATCTCATGTGATTAGATGAAACTTGACGCGATGCTACCCTAGTCATAGAAGCCTAGAAGAAATGTGTCAAGGCCCAATACAACAAACATGTCAAGCCTCATGTTTTCTCCGAAGGAGATCTGGTTCTCCTCTACGAACAAGATCGAGATATGCTAGGAGCTGGAAAATTCGAAGCCATGTGGCGAGGTCCTTATATCGTTAGACGAGTTTTGGGGAAAGGAGCTTACAAGTTAGTATATTATGATGGTATCCCTTTGAGTGAACCCAGAAATGGGTTGTACTTAAATAAGTACTATGCATAAGATCACCTGTGCACGAGTACTTGTATTTTATTGTATCATACTTCTTGTGTGTTACTGTAGTATGCCTTTTTTGTTATCTGGTCTATGCCCTTATGTTACGTTTTGTTTGGTTTCCAGATGTCGGAGTCTTCCTTACCCCACATTGACTTCACTGATGGCTCTATTCGTAGTACTCAGAACTTTGCTTCTGTTGTGTGGGGAATTTACGCCCCTACAAAAGAACTTATCACTCTACGAGGTGTGTGCCTCAGCCGTGCAACCAACAATATTGCAAAGTATAGTGTCGTTATCGAATTGTTGATTGATGTTATCTCGCTCGGTATTTGTCACTTGGTTGTGCGACTCGATTCGCAGCTCATAGTACTACAATTAAGTAATGTCTATGCTATTCGTAGTCCTACTTTGTTACAGGTATATTTGCGAATTCGCCTCTTGGAATGTTATTTTGATTATATTGAGTATCAGGATATTCTTAGATGTCTAAATACATTAACTGATGCATTAGCTAACTATGTATTAGACAGACATTTGGGTCATTTATAAATCAATCACATCACAAGTATCACACAACACAAGGTAAGCTAGTAGAAGCCGTATGTATATATAACGATCAAAAAGTTTTTTACAAAAAAGTTTTGTCCAAGGACCAAAATTTCAAAATCTGAAGCTCATAGCTTCTACAAAGTAACGTCATCGATGATGTTCATGGTAAAAAATGACTGCCCGGGTAACCCTACGAAGCAGTCAGCCAATAGACTCTGACACGCCCATCGTATGATGCTGATAACGTCACGGGACCTCTCCAAGAGGCATGTCCAGAATGTCTGCAGTCAAATCCTCTAAGTTTTGTTCCACTGCCTCATAATCTTCAACGTCCCATCATGTCACTGGAGCCACCTCTCCTCGTCACTGAATAGGATAAGTACTCGGAGGGCGATAAGGCCCCACGTCTGTGTCATCAAAAAAGAATTTTTGTAATTAGACCTTGGACAAACATAAAAAAATTTGCATATGATAAAACTCACAAAAAACATTTAAAAAGTGGAAAAATGTGTACTTATTACCTAGATATCCTTACTGAGCATCGTCAGGTAGGGACAAGTCTAGATCCCCTCAGAAGTCCAACCCAGCATAGGCATAATCATCGACCATCAGCATCTGTGGTCACAACCAGTCAAAGAAGGAATCATTGTATTTGATGATTGGTCCAGCTACATGTTAGGCCATGAGGTTACACCATCTCAACATCCTCGGATCCTTTGGAGACGGTAAACCCCACTCAACCTGCAACCTCTGCAAGGGAAGCCTCTCAAGAAAGAAGGAAACCAATAGTGACCCATACCCAAATTGCTTCAGGTCGCCTCTCCTGCATTTAGTCAATTGCCTCTTCACGCTACGAAGGACAGTGTCTGACCAGTTAAATACCCGAGTCTTAGTACACTCTATGGCGTACTGAAAGTAGCTCTGGAGAGCCATTTGTGGAGTAGTGCTTCCAGCCATACGAGCAATGGTGAAGAAAATAGTGTGAAGGGTCAAATCCTGGACCCCCCAAATGGCCACTTTTCCTTTGCTTCTTTCCACCACTGGAACACAGTACTGACGAAAATATTCACTCATAGGCAACCCACCACCTCGACTACCAGTCAAGCTAGCATGGTACGCACGTCGTGATAGTCTTGTCAGGAAATAAACATCGTCGATATCCAAGGACAATGTGTGGACCCCTACATGGAATACTTGTTGGTCCATGTCCCACATATGAACGAGGTACTCCAACAACATGACTTGGGCCCTCATACCCGGGATCCGAAAGAATTTCAGGAGACCACAGTCTCGCAAAGAGGCAATGGTGCCTGGGTTATTCCCGTCAATAGCATCATCTTCTTCATGATATCTTTCACGCCATTCCAGAACCATGGTGACAACCAAATGCCCTCACAAGAACCATAAGAAGAAGGTCAACAACTCTCTTCAAGCCTTGGTACATTTTTCATTGAGCAAACATCAAAGAAAATTTTAATTTTGTGGTTCTCGCAGGTGCCCCTTTAGCACAGTGTGAGGTTCTCACAGGTGCCTTTGGGGCCACTTGCGAGAATCATGCATTCTCACAGGTCCCATGTGGTTAGCCTGCGAGAATGCTTGAGCGCAAATTTTAGCCCTAAAACAAGCTCAAAAACTTGAAATTTACCAATGAAAACAAAAAATTGAACCATGAAAAGATAGAAGACAAGGATCTTACCTCACTGCCGGAGATGGTTCGCCAAATGGTTGTTCGTACCTTCCACAATCGAGCACCAAAATTCAAGGGTAAAAGAGGGATTTTGGGCTAAAATCTTGACAAAGTTACAATGACTATGGTAAAAGAACTATTACCCTCTTATATTTACTTTTTACCATTTTTTTTGGTTTTTATAATTACAGATTTCGGTCTGGCCAAACTTTGTGGGAAGGGAGAGGACCATATATCGATGACGGCCGGGAGAGGGACGTCGGGTTATGTTTCTCCAGAAATGTGTCACAGTGATGCGGGTCCTGTTACAGATAAATCAGACGTCTATAGTTTCGGAATGCTCTTGCTGGAGATTGTTGGCGAGAGAAAGAATCTCGATGTGCAGTTGAGCCGTTCCAATCAGTGGTACTTTCCCGACTGGGTTTCCAATCTACTCGAGAGTGGGGATTTAGGGATGCGATTGAGAGGAGGAAGAGGAGAAACTGAAACAGAAGATGAGGAGAAGGTGATCAAGCTCATGACTAAAGTTGGGTTGTGGTGCATCCAATATAACTCCAGAGATCGGCCTTGTATGGGCAGTGTTGTTCAAATGTTAGAAGGAAATGGAGACGAGGTGGCCAATCCTCCCTCGCCCTTCAACATCCCCTCCTCTGCACCTGAAATGCCTCTGTTGTTCAACATTGAAGAAGCTTCATCGATTGATATGTAGGGACAATTGGGTTATTAAAAATCGTCTTTGCATTGTTGCGAGTTGATGTTCTATACGATGCTATGTATGCCATGTTCCACCCCTCGAGAACACTGGAATGAATCTAGAGGCTTTGGTATGAATTGGGGGGCTTTGGCTTACAACACACAACGCTCTGGTTGAAACCTCCCCAATTATTTTTTTTATTAACTAGGAATGTTGGTGTTGCTCGTATAGATGAAGTCAACAACATGTCTTTTTGGCTATGCTATTCCAGTTCCAAGGTGCAATGAGGAGTTTATGTTTGTTTAGATGTCATTGTAACAGCTATTATCAATTAGACTGTTCCCACAAATATATGTGAATCGAATATTTTAAAGTGGAGTTGTTCAAATGTCATTGTAAAAACTGTCATCAATTATGGATCAAGTATATTATTATTTAAACAAATAAAAGTTATAATAAATTTTGTGTAAAAACCTTATTTTACTTGTTATTTGAACTAAAATGTTATTGTTCAAATGTTATTTTAACTGCAATGAATTATGCATTGAGTATATTAGTATACTATAGAGTAGGTTAATTTGAGAGTAAATAGAAAAAATGGGTTTGAATTCTGCTAGATTTTTAGGGGTAGTGTGAGTTTCTTATGGATCAAAGTTCTATGCATTTCAGAACCTTATTTTATTTTAAACCAATCCAGATGCTCAGAAAATCTATCAAAATTCTAGAATGGCCAAAAACACATGTTCTTAACTATTAGGTCCACTCAAGTTGTGACTACACTTCGTATACATCTTAACTAAAAAGAAAAGTAAGATTTCTGTTAAAAAAATCACTTTGGACAGTCAAACAAAAATTTAAATCACTTTCATTAACAAAAAAAACAAATAGAAATTTTGTAAATCATTTTTTTACTTAAAGAAAAATCTTTCACTTATATGAGGGTGGGAGCCTGGAGCATTAATAGATAAAATGTAGAGGGTGGGAGTGGGGCATTAATAGATAAAATGTATTATAATAATACATTTTATCTATTAATTCCCCCTCCCACCCTCTATTAATAATAATACATTTTATCTACTAATGCCCCCTCTCCCACCCTTTGTTAATTGATAAAATGTATTATACTAATACATTTGATCTATTAATGCTCACCCTCCCACCCTCTATTAATAATAATACATTTTATCTATTAATGCCCTCTCTTATATGAGGGTGGGGGGCATTGTTGGCACCGGGCCAAAGTGGAAAGAAGGATGATCATGGGAAAGAAAGCATGCAGGAAACTGAAGTGACAACTGGGAAAAGATCATCACACACAAATACTGTCACACACCCACTACGGCATAATAAAATTTCAATAGAATCCCCGAAATCCTACAGGGGCCTAGTGCAGGCTAATTCCTTCCTGGTCCACCTCCATTTGATCGTAGGCTATGTCCACAGGCCAACCAAGCTAGGCATCTACAACCGGAAATGTCAAATTTCTGAAATCTTGAGACCTAAGATCCATTCCAACAATACGTCGTGTTTCGCGACTTCAGGAGTTTCAACGCAAAGCACCCCAATTCCTTGTCCTCGGAACTTCCAAAATCATGAACCCTGGTATGCCAAAACCTATCCCTGTTCTGTGACCTGGCACTACTCCTCCAAACGCTTTTGGGATTTATGGTTTCGAGACTTTGCGAATCCTGTTGCTCCAACTCCTTATCCTCTCATACTCCCAATACCTGAAGTACCGAAGTACCGAATCCCAAAATTCTGGTCCTCCTTCTCCTGAGTGAGATCAACAACTCAAAGCCTCTCCTGATCCAACAACTCAGATTCTTTCAGGGTTTTATGGGTCGAGAGTTCAGAACTCTTACCTCTTGTTTTCCAGGTAACTGAATTACCGAAATCTCCTTTCGGGGATTTCCTGGAAACCTCCACCGCTTGCATCTTTTGGGACTTCAGGGTTTGCAATTTCACAAATCCACCACGACCAAACTCTTGGTCCTTCAACCTCCCGGTATTTGAAACCATGATGGGTTCAGATCTCTGCCACGTGTCCTCTGAAATGGACAATCCTGATCTTTTCAGGACTTTGATGAGTCCTCACCTTTGCATATGTGAGGCTTAAACCTCGTGCATCTTCCCCTGGATCCAATGGTTATCGGCTATCCACGCGATATCTGATGGTAGTTGTAGCTCCTCCCTAAGCTCATGCTTTCTTCCTTTTCCTTGGAAGATTTCCAAGTCTTAAAGGTCTTAGCCTTTGATCTTCTATTGCAAGATGACTATTGGGTCTCATCAACACCTACGAAAGGTGTTGTCCCTCCCGAGCTTTCTAATCTATGAAGGAATTAAGAGCTTTGCGCTCTTTCTCCTGGGCTTGACTCTTAGAAGAATCTTCCGCGCACCCCTTGCGCTCATTCGTCAAGTCTAGGACTTGAGTGAGTCTCGGTCTCTGATTTCTTCATAGGGAGATTGAGCATAACTACACTACCTCTCCTGAGCTTAACATAAATCGTCCTCCAAGGGATTCTAGATGACTAGGAAGGTTGGAAAGTGTACATGAAACTATGCCTAAGGTCGACAAACTCACAGTTTGTGGCTCTAACTCAAGCCACCATAGGACGCAAGCATTTATGAGTACCAATAATTTCCTATCCATATAATCTCTTACTGGCCTAATTTTACAATCAAGCAGTAAGGAAGGAGACATAATATATCCATTTAGAAATCAAACACAATTCCTGAAATATACACAGTATAACCAAATTCATGCCCAGTTACAGGTAAATTACCCAGAGTAAGAAAATGCTTATCTAATACAGGTTGTCACCAACCAACTAATTGTGGGTGTTCATCCTTTCACACGACCATAGGCACACAGGCATTCATTCTTAGCACTCTGGCCACCCCCGTGCAAAGCCATGATATCACCAAGGAATTCTCATAGTTCTCAAGGGTTCTCTCTCTCTTTGTTTCAGCTTCTGTTCAGGTCTTGTTTTCTACAACTCGAAGCTTCCTCACTTGATTGTGGTCTCGGCGAGGTTTCTCAAATGCTCTTCGGCATCAATATCGCGACCTTCTCTTCATGATTCCCTAGAGAGCTTCCCCTCTTGTCTGGTGTCTCCTCTCTCCTTGTGTGTGTGTCCCTTTTACCTAGGAGGGTTTTTCGACCTATCCAGTTCCTTCTGTTAGAAGGAAGCTCGAGTCTGCAAGTCCCAGTGGTACTTCAAACTGACAACCCATGTTTCCATTCATGGGGCGGGGTTGGTGATTCAACCATTAGTCCTTTCTTCATTGACTGATTTCCTTTCTGTGGGATTCGAAGGAGGTTTGTCATCCTTATCAAGGGATATTTGGGGTTATTTGATATATGAACCCTCTTGTATAGTTCTCACATTCTTCCTCTAGTGATATCATGGCCAGTACTTTCAAGGCTTCACCACCATGGTCATTTATTGACAACTTAAACAATAATACATTTACATTTTCCTCATGCATTAGCATGGAAATTCCTATTTTATGATTAATTACAAATTGGGGGAAACAGGGTGTTACAATTCCCTCCCCCTTAAAGGAACATCGTCCTCGGTGTTCTTTCTCAAAAACACCTATCATGCCTTTCTCATTTAGCCACTTCAGAAGTCTTGACCTTCATCCTCGGTCAGGTCCTCTTTCAGGATGTTAGTCTTTGTCATCTTCCTTCAATAATTCTTGGACAACAAGCACATTAATCACATTTTCATGTGAAAACATCTTACTATTGTTCAAAATTCAAAAGGAAAATTTCATAATCTTAGCATAATACTTATCTGTGCAGTTTGTGGATCTGTATCCACGTGGTAGTTTTGTTATCCATGCTTATCGCTTTCCTTGACGTACCCATTGGGTGCATGATTCCAATTCAATAGTTCACAAGAGCTATCATGATTTCATCTTCCTTTCCAAAAAATTTCCGCATGGGAAACTACCCACTGTGTGCATGATCCCAATAGTTTACAAGAATTATTAAGGTCTCCTCTTCCTTGCGGTCACTCACCCTCCAAGCCCAGGCTCAGGCATCCCCTTCACTGTTATAAAGTCCCTTGGGTGATTCATCTTGCCCTGCTAAGGTTTTCTCGCAGAGGAAAATTTTAGAGACTCTATCGAGTCTCATAGTCAAGGCGTCCCTCAGACTTGCCCTGCCGAGGCATCCCTCCGGCTTGTGTTACCTCAACATAATTTATTTTTAGGCAATCCTAGCTTATCATGGGGTTTTCATGGCTCAGTACTAGCCATGTTCATCATCTTCAACTTTGACATCCCTCATCTGTTCTTTCTGGACATGTCTTTTCTTCTCACCTGTATCACAGGTATACAAAATTCATGAGACATCATTATAAATTCTAACTTTCAGAATTTTATTGCAAATCTATCACCTAGAGATTTTCCCAATCTCACAATTTGTTTTCATATTTGTTCCACACAGGAACCAGATTCATAATTATGGGACTTTCCTTCCCATAACGGTTTGGCTCAATAGGCAATTGGCCTTCCTTATGGGCTTACAATGCTGCCATATCGAAGAGCCATTTACTTCCTGCATTTTCAACTTCAATCGGCCAAACAACTCATTAGCTTTTCCATGCATATATATTTTATTGCACCTTTACAACATCGTCACAACAATTTCAGAATTGTGCATCCTTAACAATTAAATTACTTTCTCAAAAAGGAAATACCATTCCTTGCAGTTTGGCTCAACAGGCAATCGGTCTTCCTTATGGACTTACAACACTGCCATATCCAAGACCCTTTTCTCCCTGCAATTTCATTCTTTACATAGCCAAATAATTGTTAGTTTTTGTTTTTTTTTGGTACATCACCTTTCTCGAAAATCAAGTATACTAATAGTCCAGGTCATTTCATCTATTCAAGGATTCAAAGCGAAATGATACATCATCCCTTACCTATGCATCATTCTAGCCTACCAATTTTCAAAATGTGATTCAGATGTCAATTGATTTTAATGAATGCGCCAACATTTGTGGCCACATTCATACCCAATGCACCCTTGCATTGATTTCAAGTGTGTCACACTTTATGACAGGCTCTTGGCCATGGGGTGTTGGAATTTAGCCAACCTTTTCATCATATGGTTTATTCATTTTCTTTCATTCTTATAGTAGGACCGTACTGCTTGCTATAGGCTGGTCATGATCCCAAATCAATACACATGAACTCAAAATTTTCACATGAATGTCGTTACGCATTCCTTGATTGTCAATGCATTCATGACATATCAATTCATGAGTTCTTCCAAGGGTTACAAATACCGTTTACTACCATAGGTTCATACCTCCATCATTCAGGTTCTCCTTCTCGAATCATACCATACTTAGGTATCCAAGGCATACAACTTCCTTTCAAAGTTCATGCATAACATTGAGACAATAAAATATTTCAGAAGGGGTTCTTACCAAATCCCTTCATACCTTGTGCCACATAGGCATGAATATCTTTATATTGTTTCTTGGCTGCTAGCACTCTCTTTCTAATCTCTACCTCATCAACAATGCTTTAGCGGGATTTTCATTGTCCTGTCAACAATTCTTTCAACCACATCCTTCCCATGGTCACCCTCTACTCGAGGTTGTTCATTATTGGCAATTTTCTTTCTTAATAGTTCCAATCTTATTTCTTTCTACACATGACATATGCCATAGGAACATTAGTCGTCATGTCAATTAAAATGAAAGTACCATAGCATTTAAATTAATAAAATATTTTCAGACATTTCCCAGCATATCCATATATACTTCATCACACTATCCTTAATGTTTTCATGAGTGAAACACAATAATTCTCAATTGTTTTCACAGTATTACAACCATCATCACTATGGTGTCAAAACATTTTCGTTCATCAATGTACTAACTTTCTCATCCCATAGAAAACATAATGTACAACAAGGAAAGAATTGAAGCTCTCCCCTTCAAATTCTTTCTACGTCGCCTGGGGATTTTCATCCCAGTCGAGTTATCTCCAAGGCCTTACTGTCTCTTCTCTACTTTTGCAGTTATACTCCATGTCGAGATCTTCCTACTCTTTTCCTTGAGCGTCCTTGGTTAGGCCTCACCCTAACCCTTTTTGGGATACTACAAAATGCTTTAATAACAACTCTTTGCTCATAATGAATCATGAACATGTGCATCCTACATACTTCCATTCGGTTATCAGAATGGTCAATACTCAGTTGTTAGTCTTCTATTAATTACATGATTCCTTCAAAATATAATCTAGGATTCTTATATATATGGACAGGCCTTGTATCCCATTGTCCAACCTTAAACAATTATTAGGGTTGTGACTCTGTTCTTCTGAAAAATTCCTTACACAGTTCGTCCACTGGGAACTCCTTCAGCATGCAACTTCCTTCTTGCATATCAATCATTATTTGTGATGGCCTCAGCCTTGATTCAGTTTTAGATTTTTACTAAATATTCCCCTTAAGGAATATAAACATGCATCTTTACTATTAAGATCAATCAATTCTGATTCATTCACAATCCTTCTCGCATGATGCTCAAAGGTGTAATCATTTGTCTCTTATTATGACAAGAGAGAATCTTTGTTCATTTACCCTTTCATCTAATTATATTGGTACTTCCTGAGGAAATGGAATACATTCCCCTCGGGCTATTATTTGGAATAGAACTCTCATGACTCCCTAGAATGGAGTCAGCTATGCCTCCATAGTATTCATTTAATATGGACAAGAGCAATAATTTCTTCACGTTTCACTCATCAGGGAAATCATATCGGGCCTCTAGTATACTTATACTCTTACATCATACATGTGCATTACTTGCACATTTAATATCATTCACACCTTACCGGTATTAATATTAGGCTTCCTATTATGAAGCTTCATAGTGCATTAAACTCGTGCACTCAAGTATAATTAAGAACAACTAAGTATTCATCATACTAGCTCACACCTTCTCTTCACGTGACCACCGATGATGACCACAATCTGAATTAAAAGACACTTCACAATTCAAGATTTCAGGATTCGTGTTGCAAGGAACTCTGATCCCTTGATCCCCGAAATCTGAAAACCTGAAAGACCGAGGCTAAGGTTTTCTTGGCTCTTTTATTCACATGACCCTTTGCTCGGAACCTGGGTCCACCGTTTCCCAAACTTCTAATCTATGAGGGTTCGGCAACCTGGATCCCACGGTCCATATCTCTCTAGAAATAAACGATCCCGATCAAATCTCATCTTTCCACCTTTCAGGATTCTGGTCGAGTCTTCACCCCTTAACTCCCGATTTTGAATCCCTGAAACATGTATGTGTCAGATCAATGATCCACCGCCTGTCTCGATCCAACGGCTCAGGTTGGATGTCAGGATTTTGTGACATGTGAGTCCTCAAAACTCTGCCCATTGACTTCTAAACCCCTGACTCCAGAAGATCCAATTACACCGGATCTACGGTTCAGGTCATCCACTAACCAAGGGCCTTGATTGAATCGGTGATTTACCTGGCGCAACTTTGGAAAGTCTACACTTCTATTTTCCCAATAGACAAAACATTGAATCTCTAGATCAATGGCTCTCGTTGATTCCAATCTAACAGATACTATTCCTCCTGAGCTTGTGAGTGATGAGGGGTTATCATCCTTATCTTCTCCGCTGATCAACTAGATCTAACAGTCACCAATGGCTCTCCACCCAATGGTTGTGATTAAGTCGTGATTTCACATTTTGCGACTTCAGGGATTCCGTTATGAAGAACCTCGAATCCTTCGATCCCCAAAATTTCGAAATTTTGGAGTTCTCAATCTGACAGTTCTGATTTTTCCACGGGTTGACAACTTAGATCTCGTCGGGGTTTCTCGTATCAGGATTTCGCGATTTTTCATGTCGCAAAGTTGAAAGACCTTTCACCTCCATTCTCCTGATCTGAAATTGTGAAATTCTCTTCTGAGCTTTTAAGTTACTTACATGACTAATTTCGTAGTCATAACTCATATGGATGTTACCCTTTCTTTATGGGAACAACCAACAAGGGTCACTCTTGGGAATTAGAAATAGTCCCAAAGGAATCCTCTTAATCTTGCTTAAACAGATTATCCTTGTTGTTGATTCTAACCATTATAGGTCAGGTAATTTGATCCTATATATTTTCATTAGTCCTCTCAATCATGAGGAGTTATATGCTCAGGGTTTAATCTTTTAATAATGTAATAATTATAACTTTCTAAGGATCCTACCAGTCCTTAACAGATTTCCCAAATCATGAAGGATTTCTTCATTTGGATCTTAATTCTTACCTAACTAGCCATCTCAATTGCAAGAGATTCTACCTGCTTTAGTAGGTAGCCCTCATCACACTATAACATAACAAATTAGTTCATGTCTCTTGTCTGGCTCATGCATCTTCATAGCACAATTCATTCCACCTATGTTATTCACACTCAGGTCTTATCAGTAATATTGATCAGTGCATTCCTACTACTATAAAAGTAGTTACCATTTTAACAGAGGGGTTAAAGAAATTTTCAATTTACAATTTCATTATGCGGTCCTTCTCCAAAAAGGGGAAATGCAGATAACAACATCTCCTTACGTGGCTCGTGCATGAGCCCAAGAAGACCAAGTGTTGTAACCATGCTCTGATACCAATTTGTCACACACCCACTATGGCATGGTAAAATTTATGCTCTTCTTCACGGGATAGAATCCTCGAAATCCTATGGGGGCCTAGTGCAGGCTAGTTCCTCCTTGGTCCACCTCCATGTGATCGTAGGTTATGTCCACAGGCCAACCAAGCTAGGCATCTACAACCCGAAATGTCAATGTTTTTAAATCTTGAGACCTCAGCTCCATTCCAACAATACGTCGCGTTTCACGACTTCGGGAGTTTCAATGCAAAGTGCCCTGGTTCCTTGTCCTCGAAACTTCCGAAATCCCAAACCCCAGTATGTCGAAACCTGTACTTGTTCCGTGACCCGGCACTACTCCTCCAAACTCTTTCGGGATTTTTCATTTCGGGACTTCGCAAATCCTGTTTCTCTAATTCCTTATCCTTTCGCACTTGTGGTACCCGAAGTACCGAATCCCAAAATTTCGATCCTCCTTCTCCTGAGTGAGATCAATGGCTCAAAGCATCTTCTGATCCAACGACTCATACTATTTCAGGGTTTTATGGGTCAAGAGTTTAGAACTATTACCTCTTGTTTTCCCAGTAACTGAATTATCGAAATCTCCTTTCGGGGATTTCCCCGAAACCTCCACTGCTAGCATATTTTGGGACTTCCGGGTTTGCGATTTCGTGAATCCACCATGACCAAACTCTTGGTCCTTCAACTTCCTTATATCCAAAACACCGATGTTTTCTAATCTCTGCCATGTGTCCTCTGAAATGGATGGTCTTGATCTTTTCAGGACTTTGACGAGTCCTCACCTTTGCATATGGAAGGCTTAAACCTCGTGCAAATTCCCTTGGATCTGATGGCTATCGGCTATCCACACAAGATCTGACAGTAGCTATAGCTCATCCCTGAGCTCATGCTTTCTTCCTTTTCCTTGGAAGATTTCCAAGTCTTAAAGGTCTTAGCCTTCGATCTTCTACTGCAAGTTGACTATTGGGTCTCGTCAGCACCTAAGAAAGGTGTTGTCCCTCCTGAGATTTTTCATCTATGAAGGAATTAAGAGATTTGTACTCTTTCTCCTAGGCTTGACTCTTAGAAGAGTCTTCCGTGCACCCCTTGCGCTGATTCGTCAAGTCTAGGACTTGAGTGAGTCTCAGTCTCTACTTTCTTCGCAGGGAGCCTGTGCATAACTACACTACCTCTCCTGAGCTTAACATAAATCATCCTCCAAGGGACTCTAGACAACTAGGAAGGTTGGCAGGTGTACATGAAACTATGCCTAATGTCGACAAACTCACAGTTCGTGGCTCTAACTCAAGCCGTCATAGGACACAAGTATTTATGAGTACCAATCATGTCCTATCCATATAATCTCTTACTGGCCTAATTTTACAGTCAACCAATAAGGAAGGAGACACAATATATCCATTCAGTAATCAAACACAATTCCTTAAATATACACAGTATAACCAAATTCATGCCCAGTTACAGCTAAATTACCCAGAGTAAGAAAATGCTTATCTATTACAGGTTGTCGCCAACCAACTGACTGTGGGTGTTTGTCCTTCCACCCGACCATAGGCATAGAGGCATTCATTCTTATCACTCTGGCCACCCCCGTGCCAAGCCATGATATCACCAGAGAATTCTCACAGTTCTCAAGGGTTCTCTCTCTTTGTTTCAGCTTCTGTTCAGGTCTTGTTTTCTGCAACTCGGAGCTTCCTCACTCAGTTGTGGCCTCGACGAGGTTACTCAGATGATCTTCGGCATCAAGCTTGCTGCCTTCTCTTCATGATTCCTTGGAGATATTCCCCTCTTTTCTGGTGTCTCCCCTCTCCCCGTGTGTCTATCCCTCTTACCTAGGAGGGTTTGCCGACCTATCCGGTTCCTTCTGTCAGAAGGAAGCTCGGGTCTGCAGGTCCCTGTGGTACTTCGGACTGACAACCCATGTTTCCATTCATGGGGGGGGGGGCGCTGGTGATTCAACCACTGGTCCTTTCTTCATTGACTAATTTCCTTTCCTTGGGATTCGAAGGAGGTTTGTTATCCTTATCAAGGGAGATTTGGGGTTATTTGATATATGAACCCTCTTGTATAGTTCTCACATTCTTCCTCTAGTGATATCATGGCCAGTACTTTCAAGGCTTCACCTCCAAAGTTAGTTATTGGCAACTTAAAAAATAATACATTTACATTTTCCTCATGCATTAGCATGGAAATTCCTATTTTATGATTAATTATGAATTGGGGGAAATAGGCTGTTACAAATACAAGAAAGCATGCACAGATGAAATTGATAGTTGGAGGAAGAACAACACGTGCATGGGAGAAAAACCTAGCGTAAGAAGGGTTAGGGTTTTTGTAATATTCTGTAAGTGGATGAAGAGGCTGAAATGTATAAATATATATATGAAAGTATCATATAGGTTTTTTTTTATTTTGGGTTAGTTTTTATGAGAAGTACGATTGTTATTGAGTGATTTTTCCGAGTATTGTTGTTGGCAATACATGAAGGGTTTTGAGTTGTATGAATCGAGTGTTGTAAGATGGTGAGAAAGAAAGATATGAGGGAAGGTAGATATGAGGATTAGACTGCACGTTGTAGGGCCTGGTGTGATCTAGTTCACCTCACATAAATCTTACCCACTTTTGTGGATAACTGTAAGCGTGAGGCGCAAGGAAATCAACAACTACCATAATAAAATAGCCAAGAGCCAAATCTTTGTGGACGTAGCCCGAGAAGGGTGAACCATGGTAATATCTGTGTAATGTGTTGAGTGTTTTCATATATTTAACTTATTTCAAAAATAGATGATTACGATTGATGAATAACCAAATGCATTATTAGAATCTATTTATATTTTGAGTTATACACATGCGATTCCAAGGAACAAGTAGATTACAGCGACAGTTCACAGAACAGGACCTTGACTAAGAAACCCTTTATCCCCTACTATGTCCTAGACTATAAACACCTAAGTCTTACAGTCAACCATCTATAGCTACCTTGGGTGAGACTGCGCAATACCTTCTGGGCACTACGTTGTCTTCTGGTTTACCAGGAGGGCCGATAGTTAGAGGCTTTTTTGGAACCCCGAATGACATGAACCCTAGGTCAATAACTCAGATAACCTGAGAAGGGAGTCGATAAAAAAAACAAATGGTTCTGTTGTCATGTTAAGAGGAACAATATAGGACTGAGTAGATGAGATAGAGTGGACAAGAACCATCGAAGAAGCAATGAACCGTTAGAAGGGGATGTGGAGACCTTGGAACCCCATGAGAGAAGAAAACGAGGGCTGGTTGAGAACTCAAGAACTAGAATTTGCACACAAAGACAATAGAAACCCTAGAATCACACCACACAGATACCTGGATAAATACGTGTTTACGAATTTACACGAAATCTTTTTCTATGATTTTTCACATCTACTATAGGAGTGGATCTTAAGGTTAATGGATAATCATCTGATGAACCAGATTCAACAACTAGATTGGACTCTAGCACAGATTCATTAGCTGCAGTAGGTGAACAACAAATTCACCCGCCCAGTAGACTTTTGGCTTCACATTATTGTGGCAGGATTCATCACAGAGTTTGCAGTAGACACAACAAAGTCATACATCACAGCCGAGCAAGAATTTCTACAAGGACCCAGAGGGAGGTATATTCGATCCATGTATACTTCTATCAAGATACTGCTATATAACAAAGGTGTAATGAAAATGGAATCAGAAATTTCAACTTCCCTGTGTGCATGGGGGAAGGGGGGAAGCACTGATAGAAAGAGGAGGAATGGAGGGAGGGCAGGATAAAGAGAATAAGGAGGAAGAACCCTTGGACCTGATCTCGATGAATGACGACTAGCTCAAGTGGATCTTGGCATCATCAGGAATGAAGCGTAGTGGAGTACCCTACCAATATAAGATAAACAACAAGAAGAGATCCATATCCGAAAGGGAGGGCTTCGAGAGCGACGAGGAAGAGGTAGAGGACCTCCGGGCTATGGATAAGATTGAGGAAATCCTACGCACCACCTATGAGAGGAAAACAAGAGGCCTAAGAATGGGAGGAGAAGACAACCACCCCTTTCACATCAATGTTAGTGTGGAACCCATAAACCCATGTGCGACCAATACACCATAGAGAACACCATCGTTTAGGAAACCAAAGTTTGGTGGAAGTCCGACAGCAGGAAGTACATCTACACAAGGAGCAATAACTGGAGGAGCCAGTTTGGGTAATCTTAGTCAAGTATCCACACCGTGCGGAGGAGGCAATAGTTCATTACTCAGAATGCATGACACGACCCTACTATCAGATTACAAAAGTTTCGAGGAGAAGCAACAGAAGACCTTGAGAAGCATCTATTCATTTGTGCCAAGATCTCAGAAGAAAAGTAGATCACTGATGACAACACCAAACTCGCACAGCTAGTGATCACACTAAGAGACTGCGTACTATATTGGTACATGATTCTAGACACGAACATTGCTCTCAGGATGACAAGGACACTGGACGACATTAAGAAACTATTAACAAATGTGTTTTAGAAGCCGAGCTCAGAGGATCAGTATATGAACGAGATGATTGAGATAAGACAGAAACCAGGAGAATCAGTATGGGAGATTGATCAAAGATTCAAGCGATTGAAAGGGAAGTTAAAATACCTTATGACCAAGATGCAACATCGACACTTGTTTGTCAACTCACTACTGCCACACTTAAAATATCCACTATGACAACATAAGTTTCAGACACAAGCAGAGGCCCTACAGGCAACCTTGCAATTGGAAGAGAATCAGTACCAGCAGACGTACCCGACTATTGAAGAACTGAAAGAGGATCTAAAGAAATTAACATTTCAGTTGAACTAGAATAAGAACAAGGACAAACGAGAAGTTGTTTGGTGTACCACATGCAGGACAAAAGGACACCACAAAAATGAATGTCTGACGTTCACGCAGTATATGGAAATAGGGATGTCGAACCCGCTACCACAGGGGGGATTATGGTGTGAAATATGCAAAAAAATGGGTCATAACCCTTACCATTGCACAATGATGTAGAAATACCAAATAGTCCCAATGAACTCATATTGCACCTTTTGCAAGTCAGTCAGCCATGATGACAAAGATTGCAGAACTATGGAGTTGATGCGGGAAAGAACCTCAGATGCATACAGGGTACAGGCAGAAATGATGACTGGGTAGACAGCACCACAGTTCACTCAAGCCCCAACACCTAAAAACTCTAATAAAAAATAGTATAATACTGCACAACAACCTTATAATAACACGCAGCCGCAGTACAACCCAGCACATCCCCAGTACAATACCGTGTAGTATAATTAGGGACCACAATATAACACGCCACGAGGTGATCGCACAATCTATAGAGGAATAGGATGAGCCAGAGGAGGTTTCATATGTGTGAGAGGACCAGTCACATTTCAAAATTGCCAGCAACTAGGACTTTATGCACAGGAATTCCCACTACCACCAGTGACTTGTATGTATTGTCATGCTTCAGACCACGATACAGAGGAATGCTCGAAACTACTCGTAAAGATCCAGGAAAAAAGGAACCAAAATAACTAGAATGTTCAGTGGATTTCAGTCGAAGCAAGGGATGACAGACGGAACATTAACATAGTCACTCAAGGAGGAACGAAAATAAGAAACGACACATTTCAACAGGACCCAGCGCAAAACCAATGGGTAAAGAAGAACCCTGACCCCAAGAAGTAGTTTGACGCACAAAAGGAAAAGGATATATTTACAGAAGCCCGACAAGAATTCCAAAAGGAAAACATAGCGTTGACTTCACAACAGAACAAGGAAGCTTCAGAATATGACATGCCTCCATCACTGGACCATATCAACAGAATACAACCTAAGGAACAAGTAAGTACTATCAAAGAATTTTTGCAATCATGCATCAAAATGTTAAGTGATCCTTTATCTATCAAAGTATTGCAAAACATCCTAGAGAAATGTAGCAGCGAGACAAAACAAAATCCGGAATTGAAAACCGTCAACCACCTACACACAAGAAGAAGAACAAGTAGAGAATTTAGAATCAATGCTAACATTTAGGATTTCAACATCGGAGATATTATACTAGATCTAGGATCCGAGGTGAACGTACTACCAAAAACCACATGGAAATGCATGGGATAACCTACACTGGTATACTCAACTGTTCAATTAAAACTAGAAAATCAACATAGAGTCCTACCAATAGGTAGATTGAAAGGAGTGACCGTAGATCTGGATGGCATGTGCACTAAGGAATACTTTGAAGTCATTGAAATAGTAGACGGTACAACACCTTAGCCAACGTTACTTGTTTTGGATTGGGAATTCGACAACTAGGCCATAATTAACTTGAAAACCAGAAAAATGACATTTGAGTCAGGAGACTACATGGTTATAGTCCTACTCGACCCATCAAAAGGAGAGAGGTTCGTAGAACCCACTTGTCTGGATCTAGACGAAGTTATCAAAGAGGTACAATAGTGGAATAAGAAGACAGTGAAGGAACTGTTGTCATGCTACCATGTACAGGAGGAAGCATCGAATGAAGATGATCCGCATGATATTCAGATCGAATAAGTTGAAGGCGAGAGAGATGTGGAAGGACCACCCTTGGAATTAGAGATAATCTCTGCACCAATCAAGATCAAGAAGGTCAACATAGGGACCGCCGAGCAGCCCAAAATGGCCATCATTGGAGATTACTAGGATGAACAGACACTATAAAGCATCACAAAATTGTTGTGCGAGTACAACAACCTTTTCCCCACAACCTTTACAGAGATGAAAGGAATAGACGAAGAATTAGGAGAAATGAAAATACCACTCATACCTAATGGGAGACCCATTAAAAAATGACCATATAGACTGAACCCCATCTACAAACAAAAAGTTAAATACGAGATTAACAGGGTGCTCGAGGCTGGCATCATCGAACCAGTCAAAGAATTAGAATGGATAAGCTTGATGGTAGTACAAGACAAGAAGCAAGGAAGAGGGATCAGGATATGCGTCGACTTGAGGAAGTTGACTGATGCATGCTTACACGACCCATTCCCCACACCATTCATGGACGAAGTACTCGAGAACATAGGAGGACATGAAGCCTATTCATTCATCGATGGATTCTCAGGATATCATCAGATTAAGATAGCGCAAGAGGATAGACACAAGACCACATTTGCAAAAGAATGGGGATATTATCAGTACAAAGTCATGCCATTCAGACTGAAGAATGCACCTACGATATTCTCCAAAGTGGTCATTGCAGCATTTAAGGAATTCATCCACCAATTTCTCGAAGTATACCTAGATTATTGGACGGTTTATAACTTGTTAAAAAACCATGTGGAAGTTTTGCACCTAATGTTAGAATGATGCAGACAGTGCCAGATATCACTAAATATCAAGAAATGCATATTTGGAACACCATTTAGGATACTAATGGGACACATAGTATGCAAACAGGGTTTACTAGTGGATCCAGCCAAAATCATAGTCATTGTTAACCTACCAGCACCAAAAAAAGTCTACCAACTAAGAGAAACGTTAGGACATATGGGATACTACAGGAAATTCATCAAAGGCTACACGCAGATTACAACACCTATGGAAAAAATGTTAAGGAAGGATACCAAGTATCAATGGAACGATGAGTGCCAACATGGTCTGGATACCCTAAAGGAAAGGATGGTCACCGCACCAATATTGGTATTTCTAGACTGGGAGAAGACATTCAATGTACATGTAGATGCATCAACAATAGCACTTGGAGCTATTTTAGTGCAACCAGGAATATGAGACTTAGATCACCCGATAGAGTTCGCAAGAAGGAAATTATCAGACTCGGAATAGAATTATAACACGATGAAAAGAGAAGGCTTAGCTATGGTTTACGCACTACATAAATACAGGCATTACCTATTGGGAAAACACTTTAAGATGTTTACAAATCACTTAGCCCTGAAATACCTAGTTAACAAGCCAGTGTTGTGGGGGAGAATCTGTCGATGGTTACTGCTATTTCAAGAATTTGACTTCGAGGTAATAGTCAAACCAGGAAAACTGAATACAGGACCTGACCACCTATCAAGGGTCACAAATGGAGAGGAACCAACGAATTTTGAAGACAACTTTCCAGATGCACAACTCTTCTCAGTATAGATTGCTAATGATTACTTCGCAGAGATCATCTAGTACTTGAGCATAGGTAATGTGTTGCAAGGATATACCACTGCGCAGAAGAAGAACCTGGTAGTACGTGCAATCGACTATCAGCTGATCACAGGGCATCTATACAAAATGGGCGCATATAACATCTTACGAAGATACGTACTAGACCACGAATGACCAAGAATTTTAGTAGAATCCCATGAAGGAATAGTAGGAGGGCACTATGTAGGAAACTCTATAGCACAGAAGGTACTATGTGGAGGATTATGGTGGCCAAAAATACATAGAGACTCGAAATAATATTGTTAGCAATGTGATGTCTGTCAATGGGTCAGCAAACCCAACAAAAGGGACGAGATGCCACTATGACCACAAGCGACACTTCATGAATTCAACAAATGGGCAATAGACTTTGTGGGACCCATTAATCCACCTGCCAAGAGAATAGGGGTGATATATATTATCACCACGATGGAATAATTAACAAGATGGGAGGAATCCGCACCAGTAAAATATTACAGCACAAAGATAGTTGCCCACTTTCTTTTCGAACAAGTAATTACTAGATTTGGGAGCCCAAGAATTTTGATGAGTGACCAAGGAACACACTTCATCAACAGCACCATCTGAGTGATGCTTGAATATTTCAAAGTTCATCACCAAAAAAACACATCGTATCACCCACAGGCTAATGGCATGGTAGAAGCCTTCAACAAAATTCTAGAGAATGCCCTGATGAAGATATGTAACGTCAACATGGACAATTGGGATCTCAAGGTACCAGAAGTACTATGGGCATATAGAAACACATGCAAAAGGTTGAGAAGTCACACACCATTCAAATTGGTCTATGGTCAAGAAGCAGTAGTGCCATTAGAATTTTTAATACCCAGTCTATGTGTAGCAACTATCACACAAATAACAAAATGAGGCGTAATCCAGGAACGACTAGATCAATTACGAGGTAAAAGTTGTCATAGACAGAGGAGATGTACAGTTGAAAGATATAGTAGGTTTGGACCTCAGAGGAATGATCAATGGGATTCGGTTGAATCTATACAAGGATAGTCGACTACCCACCATGCGTTCATCGCACAGTAAATGGTTAAAAAAAAAAAAGAAAAAAAAACAGAGAGAACCTAAAAATAGCACACTGCATGATGGACAAGCCGCATACGAAACATGAAACCCGTGAGGGAAAATAAAATTGCCATATCGTAAAGGGAAACAATTGGGAAAAGGAAAGTCAACAAAAGTACACTTGCAGGACAACATGAGGCAGAATTAAAGCAAGACAAGGACGGATGGGATGTCGCACGAAACGCACCAACTGGCGACCACAAAGTAACCATAAGGGCAGGTACAAAACCACCACAGATGCATTGAACCCACACTTATGGTGCATTAATCACACAATATAGGAGGCATCCTCAACAAGATTCATGGCACACCCATACAACACACGAGCACAGAAACAGTTAGTCTATTCACAAAAGAAGAACGAAAAAAGAGAAATAGCAACCCGAATGCACAGAGCGAGATTGCAGATCTTATCCAAGCTATTTGAACCAAGAAAATGTTCGACAGACACCAGTATGGCACCACCAAAGCTCGCAGAACCAAGCCAGAAAGTCAGACCAACTAGGGTTCAAGCTAGGTCACGAGGAACACAGGAAGAAAATGAACAGCAACCACTGAAGATCGTTGATATTGAAAAAATCTCGTCGCCAGAGGATATCCCAGTCGAATCAACACCGATCCAGGAAGAGATCCCGCAACCCAAAGAGGAATCCATGAAAGAGGAAACGCCAAAAATGACGCAGGATTCTTAGAATGAAGTAGTAGGAATCCATCAAGAAGGATAGTCAGAAAATGCTGAAGCAGCCATGGAAATAAACAAAAGAAAATAGAACCCGAAAGTAGAGGCCCAACCAGATGTTCCACAAATACCCATCCCAAACTTTTCTTTTTCAACCGAGACAAATGGTGAAATGGGTAAGGCTTGGGAAGAATGGATGATGAAGGAGAAACCAGAAGCTGCTGGAACTTTGAACCAGCCAACACAGTAGGAAGACAAGATTCAGATACCGATCTCACCTTGAAAGAAACTAGTTGTAGAGATTGTAATACCTTGCACACCAGAGGGAATACAGGTGGACTCCCAGTTATTGGGTCATGTCAGGAAGCTCAAGTTTTCCAACCATGATGTAGCGGATGAAAGAAAATATCCAGATCTTTTCCCACAAGTGTTTATGGAGACAATAGTCGTGAACCCTCTTAGAGGAACTATCACTAAGCCACGCAAGTGGGCAGCCAGACTGGACAGAACCAAAATCTTAGAATTTATGAAGATACCACACTTTGGCAGAGGCCAATATGCGACGAAATGCATCAAGCAACTATTAGCAGTTACGCATGGAGGGAATGTATGGCTAGACAAACCCGTCCCCATAACTATTGAACTTATTGCAAAAATTACAGGACTACCCATCCGGGGTATGGATCCCGCGCTAATACTGGACGAAAAGTCCAAGGAAAAAGCATTGGCAAAAGAAATGAAGAAATATGGCACTCACAGGGGATCAAGAGGCATTATAATCGAGCGAATTAATGATGCCCTGACATAGCTGGGAGCAACGATCTTATCCTTCAAACTACTAAGAAAATTATGTAAATATGAAGTACCAGCAGGAGTCATTGTAGTTGCAGCTCAATGCACAGAAGGAACCTTCATGAGTTGGGCGCCATATCTGTCAAGATTGTTCCAAATAGACTATAAATACATGCAGGAAGCATGTACATAATTTCATTACTCATGGCTGATTAATCTCATCGCTTTCATGGGATGGAAATAACCGGACCACGTCACCTTCTGTACCATACCACAACCAGGAGGAGCGAGATATCACATCCTAAAATCCATGCCATTGGCCAAGCATAATAAGGTAAATGGAATTATATTCAAAGCTTACCTACGGGAAATGTAGGAAGCAATCAACAAAGCATGGAGGATAACACCAGAGGCTGTCACGTGATACGGGGGCATCGCTAATTTCTGGGCTAGGTGACAAGCCATGTGGATATAGCCAAGACAGGACCCACATAAATCGTGTCTTCAAATGTGCTACTGCATCATCAAGGCAGGCATCGACGTGATCATCCACAAGTGGCTAGATGAATGGAAGATCCCAATCATACCCAGAGAAGTATCAGGACAAACAGGAGAAGGAGGGGCTCCGCAGGCGGAAACACAGCCTCCATGAGTCCCGGTACCCAAGAAACCAAGAACAGGCCAAATCAAGTGGACTCAAATAGAGGGTGACTCAAAGCATCCAGGGACCCAACAGGGGAGAACATAAACCGCTCAATCGACCAATGAATAGTAGAAACCAACCGAGGGAACATAGGAAACTGCAACAAACCCCATCACACAGGAACCAGGGGGAACTAAGAGACCAATGGTATAGGAAATAGATGTGCGTAAGAAATCAAAGGCACAACGACCACCACCAAAATACACAATCATAGAGGACGATGGCCAGATGATTGTCAGAATGGTCCAGGATTGCCTCGCAGAGGACTTTGATCATGCAACACACCACAGGGATAAACTGCAGAAAGAGCTGGAAAAAATGGGGAAACTCCTGAAGAAAGTCGGAGAAGCCCAGATTACAAGTAGCAGCAGAGGCATAGAGCCATTGAGCACACGAACCACAAAAAGAATGGAGGTATGAAAACATGACTCAGTTCTTCTGAAACCACATTCCACGGTTTACATAAAGTCGAGCATCCTATGAATGGATGAGATTGTGGGATAGACACCACTGAAGGATTTGGATCAGATCCAATTGGTCCTAACATGGATGCCAGAAAAGGCCTTATACCAATTGCAGGTTAGCGTCGAGCATGAGATACAGTATCGAGCACGTAAAAACTTGGTCAAGCTACAGTAAGCAACAAAGAAGCAGGAAACACTGGAAACAATTTGTGCATAGGCAAAATCTAAATATAAATCGCAAGGAAGTGAACTCCCAGCGGTAGAAAATATCGATCAGATTGCGTAGGTAATTGATCAATATCAAAAGGAGATCGAGACTCTCCATGGATAGATTAGACCAACAACTCCACCAGTAGTAAAGGAGCAGAGGAAGAAGGAAGAAATAGTGCAACTACAGGAGATGGAAAAATAGGTTAGCACAACAACCGACTTGCTGGATAAAACAACGCAACTCTGGACAAAGATGGAAGAGGACCCACAGGTACAATAATGGGACAAGGAGGAGGAAAGGATCAATGCAACAATCCAAGAATTCAAATAGCAATAGAAAACCATCCTAATTATAGAACGGGTCAAGGGCACACAAGAGTTAAAGAAGTTACAATTTATTACAAAAGCAACAAAATTGCATGAGAAGTTTCATACGATCACTAGGGAGATCGAGAAAGCACAGAGCAATTAGGTGACTCAGGACGAGTCACATGTCAGTGTTGGAGGCCTATTGGCACCACGCTGAAGTGGAAATAAGGATGATCATGGGAAAGAAAGTGTGCAGGAAACTGAAGTGACAACTGGCAAAATATCAGCATGCGCACATGCAAAAAAGCATGCACAGAGGAAAGTGATAGCTGGAGAAATAACAACACATGCATGGGAGAAAAATCTACTGTAAGAAGGGTTAGGGTTTTGGTAATATTCTGTAAGTGGCTGAAGAGCCCGAAATGTATAAATATAGATACGAAAGTATCATATAGGGTTGTTGATTTTAGATAAGTTTTTATGAGGAGTACGATTGTTATTGAGTGATTTTTTCGAGTATTGTTGTTGGCAATACGTGAAGGGTTTTGAGTTGTAGGAACCAAGTGTTGTAAGTTGTTAAGAAAGAAAGATATGAGGGAAGGTAGATCTGAGGATTAGACCACATGTTGTAGGGCTTGGTGCAATCTAGTTCGCCTCACATAGATCTTACCCACTTTTGTAGAGAACTGTAAGCGCACGGTGCAAGGAAATCAAGAACTACCATAGTAAAAGAGCCAATAGCCAAATCTTTGTGGACGTAGCCCAGGAGGGATGAAAAACGGTAATATCTATGTAATTTGTTGAGTGTTGGCATATCTTTAACTTCTTTCAGCAATAGATGATTACGATTGATGAATAACCAAATGCATTATTAGAATCTCTTTATATTTTGAGTTATACGCATGCGATTCCTAGGAACAAGTAGATTATAGTGACAGTTCACAGAACGTGGCCTTGATCAAGAAACCCTTTATCCCCTACTCTGTTCTAGAATATAAACACATGAGTCTTACAGTAAACCATCTATAGCTATCTCGGGTGAGACTGCACAGTACCTTCCAGGCACTGCATTGCCTTCTGGTTTACCAAGAGGGACGATAGTTAGATGCTTTGTTGGAACCCTGAATGACATGAACCCTGGGTCAATAATTCAGATAACCTGAGAAGGGAGTCGATAAAACCAACATGCATTAATAGATAAATTAATTCTCTATTAATGCCCCCCACCCTCATATATATGAGGTTGGGGGGGGGGCATTAATAGAGAATTTTTTTCTCTATTAATGCCCCCCCACCCTCATATATTTTCTCTATTAATGCCTCCCTCCACCCTCATATATGAGGGTATATGAGGGTAGGGGGGGCATTAATAGAGAAAATAATTCTCTATTAATGTTTCCCTCCCACCCTAATATATTTTCTCTATTAATTCCCCCCACCCTCATATATGAGGGTGGAAGGGAGCCATTAATAGATAAAATGTATTATATTAATACTTTTTATCTATTAATACCTCCCTCCCACTTATTTATTGAAAAATTTAAGGTATTAATAAAGAAAATAATTGTCTATCAATACCCCCACCCTCATATATAAGGGTGAGAAGCATTAATAGATAAAATATATTATATTAATACATTTTATCTATTAATATCCCTTCCCACTTATTTATGGGAAATTTTAATCATCTTCTAAGGATCAAACTCCTAAAAAAATTAAATCATTTTTAATGATCAAAATCCCTAAAAATAATAACCTTATTGTCCATGTTTCAATCAAATAAATAAGAAATAAAAATATTTTCAAAAAATATCAACATCGATATTTTAAATATATCCCATGATACTGCTTCCATGTCTGCCAAAAATGCAACTTCCTCTCACCTTCTTCTTAATTATATACATGTTCTTCAATGGCCCTTCAGACACGGGTTAATTATGACTATCCATCATTGTGCAACCAAGTCGACCACTCATACGCCAGTTAATGCTGCATGTCCATCGATGTGCTCTTGACTTATAATAATCGATGATTTATGTATTTCTTTTTACTTTTTTAGTGCCTAAACTTTCTTTATATTTACGCCGATAAGGCGTACACCTATTGGAAATGGGCACATTTAATCATCTTTTAATTATAAATTCAAATCTCATGGCTAGCAATTGAAGATGCTGGCATATTCTTAGTCGTCCTTCCAAACCAATGAATGAGATTTGATGTTCATATCTTCCTATCATTTTTAAATGCATCCGTTAACATGTTTACTTTTTCACATTTACCTAATCATATTAAAAAATTACTATCTAACCATGTTATTAACACATTTAGATGATTAATAAATTTACTTGATATTAAAAATTTACTTTACTATTTACCTTTAACAACTTTATACTAAAATGACTGCTACTTTTCATTTTCTACATGGGTGGATGATGTGAGTGTACTGAAACACAAAGCACACATGGTAATGTGTACAACTGGAGAAATATCAAGAGCTTGTTACTGAGGCCATCATACAGAAGGCAAGGGATATCTGTAGTGGGAGCCCGGTGAGTTCATTGTATATTTTATGTTTTATGTTTT
>ML776693.1:733269-765095 GCA_009831015.1 Picea engelmannii
AAACTGGCAAAAAATACAAACAACTAGCATGCATAGGCCAACTGTCCTGCCAACAGAGGAAACCAGGACAGCTGGCCTGTCCACTGTAACAACAAAAATTAGGCGTAGAGTTTTGCCACCCTGCCCGAGGGAAACCAGGGATTTTGTTCTGTGTGTTCAACCGCATAGGAAAGACTAGACTAGAGCAAGTTAAACTAGGAACAGGAGAGCTACAGCTCTGGTACATAGTAATTGGAAAGAGCATAAAAACTATAAAAAACCAGAACCTATTCAGTCGAAATTGTCGCCATTGCCAGGGAGAATGAAGGGTTGCGCGTAGGTGGGACATTGGCGTCATGGAGTAGCTTTGGAGTAGGTCGCGTACAACATACTCAAGCGTTGGCTGACTCGCATGTCTCAGAAGACCTGATCATCCACAAGGCTGCACACTTCGAAGATCAACTTGAGGTGTTCGGGATGCAACAACGACGACGATGGTGGCAAGTTTCTTTCTGGCTCCATTCCATCTTGGCTCGGCTCTGGTCCCCTTGTGTTGCAATCCAGCGGCGTCCCGTGCTCCTGCTCCCCAATGATGAAGTCCGGTGTCCCCTCCTCCACCAAGCAGGCCGCGTAGATTTCACTCAGAGTGGTGGTTGGCTGTGGAAAGTTGCCTGAATTGGGAGCAATTGGCGAGTGCCCGAAGCGCGTCAGAGGATCCCAGTTGTCCGGGACAACAAACATCCAACTCTCAGAAAAATCAGCAGGGAGCGTGATAGACAAGTCCTCCTCCACATATGTTCGGGGCAGCGAGGGTGCTGCGGTGGCGTCGCCTCTGCGTTTTTTCCTAGCCACGTGAATTGCCCGGGCGAACTTTTGGTTGCATTTTCTTCATGATTCTTCTGCATACCAGCCAGTGCCTTGTCGAGGCTGACCCCAAATCCGTGGCATGGTGAGCATGAGGGTGAAACCTCCTGCTCTGCGGTGCTGAGCCAACTGCGGAAAATTCGAATAATAAACATAAACATAAACATAACCCTCGTGACTGTAATAAACATAACCCAACACTGAGAAAGACATTAACGTTGAGAGATTAATGCTCTGGCGATCTGTTCCCTGTCCACGCGCGAGGAGCTCCATCAACATTCAACGTCTACGGAGGGGAGGGCTCTTATTAACTGCCTGCAGCCAGGAGGAGGGGCCTCCATTAATGGCCTTCCCATTAGAACCTCCATGTGCCCAGGCTGTGCCTCCATGTGCCCAAGCTGCTCACATGGCACCCCATCCGGGGGCAGGAAATCCTTGTCAGCGAGGAGTTGGCAGTGATGTGGTATGTCGGAAGCTGCGGGGGATTGGGCATCCTAGATTATACGTTCCAACTCCCTTTGGACTCCTTCGTTTGCCAGGTAATCAGCCACTCCATTGGCTTTCCTCTTGACATGGGAAGGAATGATGCTGAGGCGGTGACTGCGTAGGTTGTTGAAGTCCTCAAGCAGACCCGCCAGCCGCCAGCTAGGTGAAATTTTTCGCGGATTTCCCTCGTGCAAGATCTTGGTGATCAGCTGGATGATGACTTGGGAGTCCCCTTCCAGGATTATTTTGTGACTGGGTAAGGAGATGGCTGCTTGAAGGCCCTGTAGCAGACCTGTTAGTTCCACAACATTTTTTGTGGTTTCCCCCAGATGTCCTGCTACCATGGCTAGGATTTTCCCCATGGAGTTTTTGATCACCGCCTCGTAGCCAACAGGTCTTGGGTTGCCCTTTGAGGCGCCATCAAAGTTTATTTTGACGTATCCAGTAGGCAGGGGGGTCCAGGTGCTAGGGCTGGGAATGTGAGTCTTCGGAATGTGTGTTGTCACCAGATCATTCAAATTGAGTTGCCAACTTTGGAGGATGCTTAGCTCTTCATTGTGGCAGACCCGATCTCGCCCTTGCCAACTCCTACTTTGGATTGTTTCCTTGATGTGAGTAACCACTCTATTCCAAGTGAGCTCCGGAGGGGAGTCCTTGGAGTGAAAGGTGTGTTTGTTTCTCTCCTTCCATATCTGCCAGAGGATGAAACCTAGGAGAAGTAGACAGATGTGGTTCAGGATGGGATTGTTGAAGGCGATAGCGCCCCAGTGTGCTATGGTGTCCCTGATGCTGCTTCTATTTTGGTTGGACCTGTGCATGATTTGGGCCCCCTGATCCCAGACCATTTGGATGTAACAACAGCCATTGAAGAGGTGCTCTTTGGTTTCTTCTTGGCAATGACATAAAGCACAGATGGAGGGACCAATAAAGCCCCTTTTTCGGAGATTATCCCAAGTCAAAATGCGATTGTGAATGACAAGCCAAAGGAAGGTGGAGACCTTCGGCCAGAGGGTCTTGTCCTAGACCTTATCCCAGATGATGTCCTTGTCCTAATTGTGATAATTACCTTGGATGTAATAGGCTTCTTTTACCGAAAAATTGCATGAGGCCGAGTGTCCCCATCGAAGGATGTCAGGGCCCTCCTTGATAGGGATTTTCCTGCGTACTGCTTCATTTTTCCAGGTCGAAAGGTCAGCATCGGGGGGAGCTCCTAGCTCTTGATGGGAGGTCTTCCACTACCTCCATGTCTGACTCGCTTCCCAGGGTTTCTAGAGATCTTTGACCTTTAGTGAAGGTGTTTGATTGAGGACTTTTTGTAGAGGTGTAAGATCGATAAGATCAGTTAGAGGTTTGAGTTGTTGCTAGGAGTCCAGCCAAAACTCTGTGCTGTTGCCATTGAGTATTTCCCAGAAAGCGTGCTTTTGCACCAAGTCTTTGTTTTGCCAGGCTATGTTCCATATGTTCGAGCCCTGTATTCTAGTGTTGTGTCAGATCAATTGATCAGACTGCATTGTGGGGGCATATTTGTGCTTCCAAATTCGTGCCCATAGAGCATCTGGCGTTTTCAGCCATCGCCACCAGATCTTGGCTCCCATTATCTGATTCAGCCTACCAGCGTCCAGAATCCCAAGGCCTCCCAAGATTTTGGGAGCGCAGACCTTGTCCCAGCTTACCAACACCCATTTCTTGTTTGGTTGTAGGCCTTGCCAGAGAAAATTTCTCTGTAAATTTCTGATAGCTCTGATAATTTGTTTGGGTGCAGCTAGAGCTGTAAAAAGGTAGGTGGGAAGGGTTTGAAGGACCGACTTTAGCAAGACCAATCTGGCTGCTATGTTTAGGGGTCTGAAGGTCTAGCTGGCCAGGCGATTTGAGATCGAAAGGAGGAGGCTGTCCCAGGAGATGGACTTAGCAAGCGCTCCCGTGAGGGGAATGCCTAGGTACTTGGACGGAAGGGATCTCCTAGGGATGCCTAGAATTCTAGAAATGTGTAGTTGGACCGTGGTTGGAGTGTTAAAAAAGAAGAGCTTGGACTTGTCAAGGTTTAGAGTCATGCCCGAGGCTTCAGTGAAATTAGACAGGATGGAGTTGAGATTTTGTTCTTCTCGTGCAGTGGGGGAGTTCATGAGGAGGGTGTCATCCACAAATTGACTGTGGGAGGGGGCTGGTCTTATGTTGTGTAGGGGAAGGCCTTTGAGGCTGCCTTCCTAGACAGCTGACTTGATGTAGCATCCTAGGCCCTCTGCCATTAGGACAAAGAGGAAGGGTGAAAGTGGGTCCCCCTGTCGGATGCCCCTGGAGGCTGAGAAAGGCCGGGAGGGAACCCCATTGACTAAGATTGAGAAGAAAGCCGTAGAAGTGAGGTTCATGATATAGCTGACCCAAATTTGATCAAAACTGAAGGCTAGGAGGGTGGCCTTAAGAGAATGCCAATTGGCTTTGTCAAAGGATTTTGAAAGGTCTAGTTTGATTAGCATACCTGGGATTTTCCCAGTTTTGAGAGAGTTGATGACCTCATGTGCCAGGATGACACTGTCCATGATCTGCCTGCCCTCTACATAGCTAGCTTGTTCTTTGGAGATGAAAAAAGGCAGAATTGGCTTGAGTCGATTTGCGATTACCTTGGTTATGATCTTGTAGATGACATTACACAAGGCTATTGGTCTAAAGTGCTTGGGGTTGGTGACACGCTCCTCCTTTAGAATGAGAGTGAGGAAGGTGGCATTGAAAGCTTGAAGAACTTGGCCCGAGACACGTGACTCCTCAACCACCACCCAAACATCCTTTCGTATTATGTCCCAGCAGTGATGGAAGAAGTTCGTTATGAAGCCATCAGGGCCTGGTGCTTTTTCGGAGGGCATATCCTTTGCAGCTTGATCCACCTCCTCCTGGGTGATTGGCCTTGTGAGGGTGGCATTCTGTTCAAGGGTGACAAGAGAGGGAATGTGGCTGGTTACTTGGGCGATGGCCTCCTCTCGATTCTGCCTGTTTTTCATCATGAGGTTCTGATAATGTCGTGTGAGATCTTCCTCAATGTGGCTGTGCTCGCGTAACAGATTCCCATGTTCATCCTCCAGATGGGTTATTCTGTTGATGTGCCGCTTGTGGATCATTGTCCGGTGGAAACATTTTGTGTTCTTTTCCCCTTCCTTGAGCCATTGCACTCTGGATTTTTGCCTCCATAGGATTTCTTCCTGTTGTCTTCTCTGTTCCAGGTGCGAAAGTAGTTTCTTCTCCTCCATCATGAGCTCAGGAGTACGGGTCCCACTAATGAAGATTTTTTGGATCTCGGCTAACCTGATCTCGATGTCTTTGATGCTTTGAAATATGTCGCCAAAGGTGTTTCTGTTCTAGTGTTTGAGAATTTGTTTGAAGTTTTTGAGCCGTTGCTGGAATTTGTACATCTTGGTTATGTGGTCCACCTCAGCTTGTTGCCACCAAGTTGTCGCTAGGTGTTGGAAATCGGGGTGGGTGAGCCAGAATTTCTCGAACCGGAAGGGTTTGAGCGCGGGGGTGGTTTCTGCTGCGATTTGGAGGACTATTGGCCAGTGATCTGAGCCCGTCTTGGGGAGAATCAAGCTTTCCATACAGAGGCCTCTTTCAGTCAGCTCTTCCACAACAAGGAAGCGGTCAAGCCTACATGCCACATGCTGACTACCTGATCTGCGGTTGGACCAGGTGAAGGTGCCATTGCTATTTTCGATATATACTAAATTTAAATGTTCAGGAAGGGTTTTGAACTTACCACTTTCCGGGTCAAGCCGCTTGCTCCCACTAGCTTTCTCCTCCAGTGACATTATCATATTGAAATCACCCTCGAGGATCTAGTTGGGTGTGGTGACCAAGGCTTTGATATAGGCCAGCTTGTCCATGAACTTGTTTTTCTCCTGCTGACTTTGCGGGCCATAAACATTGGTGATGGTCCCTTCTTGGTTTGATCCTATTACTTCATAGCAAGCCATCAGGGTGCCTGCAGTTGAGAAGGGCCCGCCAAGGGAGATGTGGCTTGGGTTCCAGAGAATGGCAAGGCCTCCTGAGGCTCCCGCTGCATCCGTGTAAAAGTAACTGCAATCTTTCCAAATGCGCTGGAAGATGTGTTCCGCTTCCATTCCTGCAAATTTTGTTTCTTGTAGCATTATGATGTCTGGGATTTCCTCCTTGATACAGTCTTTGAGGATCCTTTGATTGGACCTACCATTGAGTCCCCTTATATTCCAAGTGATTGTCTTCATCATTGGGTAGATGAGTGGGGATGGAGGTATCCCTCCGAGAGCTTCTGAATCTGGCCTGAGTTGATCATGAGGTTACCCGCCTCTTTAATTAGTTGATGTGCCGGTTTCCGCCTGCATCTCTTGATCTCGCGTGGGATTTTCTTAGATCCAAAAATTGACTCTATGGCAATGCCGAGGCGGGCTGTAGATCCTGCCGTGGAGTCAAGGAAGACTTTGTGTACCTTTCGGAGCTGCTCTTCCGGGAGGCCTTGCAGGTCTCTTGCATTTAGGGCTTCTTCCAGTTTTTCGAGGTCTATGCATGCTAGGTCTTGGGCGTCCAGCTGCATTGGTGTATCTCCATCTGCTTCCCCCCCTTCCTAAACATGGGTTTCCTGATTCTGATCAGGGGAGGGCAAAACAATTTGAATTAATTTTCAAAACAAAAAAATTAATTTGAAAAATTAATTGATTCTGATCAGGGGAGGGCAAAACATGGGTTTCCATTGTTTTGAATTAATTTCAAAACAATTTTTTAGTATTAATACAATAATAAGTTAATTGAAAATGACTATGGTTAAGTATGGTTGACCATGACCATGGTTTACTTTGGTAGACCTTGGTTGACATTGGGAAGGAAAGGTTGGTTATGGTTGGCCATGGTTTTCCTTCATCATGGTTGAGTGAGGTTGACCATGACCATGGTTGACTATGGTTGATCACAATTTATTATGGTTGGACATGCCCATGGTTGACCTTCATTGACCATGTGGATCTCATTATGGTGGGACATGTTGATTATGTTCATTGTAGTTTACTATGGCATTAGTGCATTACAATGTTGATCATATTTTGTTCATCAAATTGCGACATCATGGTTTGTTCTTCACATGCCAACAACAATTTTTGTTCATCACATTATGAAATCAACTTTTGTTCATCACATGTCGACATAAGGTTTTCTTCATCACATTGTGACATTACGTTTTGTTCGTTAGTTGAAATCATAAGGTTATGGTCATCATATTACGAGGAAGGTTTATGCTTCTCGCGATATGGCATTGGAAAAGGTTTGTCATAGTTCAATAGTGGGTTATGTTTGTCACATTACCACATCGGAAAATGTTTGTCACATCGACACATTGGGTTGTGTACATCAAACTGCGACAATAGGTTGTGTTTGTCTCATTCGTGACATTTGGAAATGTCTATCACATTGCATTTGTCCCATTATAATACCAATTTATGTTCTTCTGATTGCGATGTTTGTAATTGTTCGTCACATTCTGACGTACATATATCTTCATCAGAATGTGATGTCTATATATGTTCGTTGCATTGCAGTGTTACTATGTTTGGTAGATTGCATTGTTAGTATGTTCGACACATTATGATGTTTTGAAATGTTTATCACATTGGGGTGTCTATATATATTCGTCACATTGTGATGTTACTATGCATGGTCGATGGAAAAATTACTATGTTCGACACATTACGACGTTTGCAAATGTTTGTCACGAGACAACAACTTGCAAATCCACCTCCTATGTGATCTTGTTCCAGGTAGCGCGCTAGTTGGAGAAAGCACTTTCTTTCTCGGTTCTATAGTTCAGTTTCTTCTGATTCATCTCTATTGCATTCACGTATCCATATCTATTCATTCAACAAGTTGGATCAGACTAGGAGATATTGGTCCTCTCGCTTCGATCCCCCCCTTAGAGAATGTGATCAATAATGACTGTAGGGGAGCCATGATGCCCTACATCCTGTTGTTTTACCCATGAACTTGGCACGACAAATAAATAAGTCTTCACCAGCCACACATATTTGCCATAGTCACCTTCGAATAATCTTAGCACCTCTGCACCAATCTGGCATGGATCTTGCACTTATACCAAATAAACAAAATATATGAGTATACAGGGTTTACATTATTAATATTCCTTTGACCGTACAAATAATATATGCACAAAAAAGAAATACATTGTTGGCAAGAAAGATTAGGCATGGTGGTAGTACTTTGTTCAGAACATGGTTTGGTTTAAGTGAAGAAGCATCCACGCCTTGTTTCCATAAGCATTAAAAAAATATGAATATATTCCTTAAGCATTAAAAAATTATGAATACATTACGCCAAGAAATGAAAAATTAAAGTGAAATCTAAATGCCAAGGGCATCCAACATTACTACACGAGGTAATCCACTCCTCTCCTGCTAATCGACTCCTCTCCCTCGCTATCTTGGCATAGTGAAATGGTGGATACATAAATGTTTCTTGTACCACATGGCGCCTTCATGGCGTTTGAATTTATGAAACCGCCCATTCGTAAAAAAGTAAATGGTAAATGGTAATCCACTCCTCTCTGACTAATCTACCCCTCTCCCTCGCTATCCTGGTATAGTGAAATGGCGGATACATAAATGTTTCCTGTACCACATGGCGGGTTCATGGCGTTAGAATTTATGAAACCGTAGATTCGTAAAAAAAATAAAAAAGTAAATGTTAAATGGTTGCTATACAGTTGTCTCTACCCTCCATGTTAATTCTTGATATACTTACAAGCCGCACACATGTAAAATGTAAAAAATTAATAATGTAAATGTTAAAACTAAATTAATTTAGTATGGATGTGTTAAATTATAGTTTATGGCAATTGATAAGTAGGTTTAGTAATTTCTTAATCATGTTATGTAAAAGTGAAAAAGTAAACACGATGAACTGGTGAATTGAATGTAAAAGAGTTAATTAAGCAAATTTCATTTATTGATTTGGAAGTAAGATGAAGAATATACCTACATCTTCCATTCCTAGCCATCAAACAAATTTTGTAATTAAAAAAATGATTAATCTAGCCATTCCAATAAGAGGAAACCTATCGCCGTAATTATAAGTCCACTAATCTGAATTTCTTTCAAATTTGACGGTCTATAGTTCATCTATCTTCTTTCAGATTCGATGTTCTATAATCCATCTACCTGCTTTAAGATTCCACAATTTATAGCAGCTTTCAATGCGATTTAGCATTCTGGATATTGTTGACCTTTCATATATCAACGAAAACGATAGTATTGAATGTATAGCAAGCTCGATATTACTCACCTCGCTCTCGCTCTCATGCCAACGGGCGTGTCTATCCACCTTCCTGTTACCTTCCTCTTCATCCTACCCACATGAGTTGTTGTCGGCCCGGCAAACAAGGGTTATCATCTATTTAACACTTATTGCCTACCTTACATCTAATCCAGACTCAGACACATCATCTCCTTTTCGGCATACATTCACAGGCATATTTCTCTCAAAGTATTTTTTCTTCCGGCCCCTTTTTCATATTCAATATATTTTATTCTCTTTGCCTCAACCAGCGCCATGGCCGACTTATCCAACGAAGTCGCATCCCACGTCATAAACAAGGTGATTGTTTATCCACTCATTCAAAAAATATATGATGTTATTAACCTAGATCGAAACCATGGGGTTCTGCAAGATCGGTTAAAGCGTATGTAGCTCCTTTTACAAGTTGATAGAAATGGCTTTGAGAGTCATCAGAAAAAGTTTTCCGAGGGCATCCAAGGCCATTTGGAGAGCACGCGTTATGCGATTGAAGAGACTAAGAGCGTCATCGTCCGATCCCGACTCCAACAACAGGGACTTGATTGCATTGTCTGGGTTTGGGATTGCCTCCTCTACAAGCCCAGTGTTTCCACTCAAATTAGAGAATGGAACACGAGAATCGATAATCTCTATAATGACCTCGAAGACGACCTCAAAATATTTGTCAGAGTTTAGGAGGCGGCCACATTGGCACAGGCAAAGGACTTTCCTCGACCCATTCAAGAGAAGGGCTTTGAGGGATCAGGCATCAAATCTGCTGAGACAACGCTACAGAAGTTGCTTACGAAAGATCCACATGTTCGAGTGATTTGTGTATATGGAATGGCCAGGGTTAGAAAGACGTCTTTGCTCGACACGGTCTACAAATCCCACAAGGTCAGTAAGGCCTTCATCACTGATTTCATTTGGGTTACAGTCTCTCAAGACTATAAAAGTTCTAACTTGCAGGATCAGATCGCTGAGGGAATCCATTTACAGCTCCCAAGCATTGCTAATTCTACTACCAGAATAGCTAAGTTGTGTGCAAGTCTAAAGAATAAGAAATTTCTTTTGATATTGGACAAAGTGTGGAGTACATGTCCACTGGATCTACAAAAAGATTTAGGTGTTGGATTTGGGGTTGGTAAGGGTAGCAAAGTAGTATTCTCCACACGCAGCAGAGATATCACATTAATGAGGGAACAACAGTCCATACAAGTGGAACCCTTGTTGTAGGAGGAAGGGAGAATATTCTTTAACATACTAGTTTTCCAAGACGGCCATGTTCCAAAGGAATTAATGAGTTGTGCCAGAGAGATTGCAAATGAGTGTAGAGGTCTGCCATTGGCTATAACCGTTGTGGCCGCAACAATGAGAAGCAAAATAGATGTAGATGAGTGGAATATTTCTTTGTCTCTCATGAAAATTGCAGATCCTTCTTTCCCAATTACTCATCCCCCTATTCGCACAGATCTGTATGAAGTATTAAGAGGGAGCTACAAGGACCTGCCCAGAGCTGATCTGTTTTCTTTACTGTGCTATGTATCCAGAGGATAAGAAAATTGATGTGGATGCATTAGTGTGAATGTGGATTGACGTTGGACTTGTTCAAAGCAGAGAGGCAATGTATTCAAGGGATATGGACCTCGGGCGTAGCTATATGAAAATTCTTTGAGGGTTCTTGATCTCTTGCATACACAAATAGAGTCAGTGGCGACATGGGTTACTCAACTCACATTTCTTGAGTTTCTCACATTGAGCTTTACTAACATCAAGGAACTGCCTACAGCTATATGCAGTCTTTCTAAGCTTCAATTTTTGGATCTTTCATACTGCAAATTCTTAGCAGCATTTCCACGGGATATGTCTAAACTCACTTCATTGAAAATACTACATTTGAGTATGGGTATGGAAAAACCTTTGACTGAGCCCACAAATTGTATGGCTCTGAAGGATCTCACAAATCTCACAGAGCTCCGTTTAGTCCTATTTTAAAAGTTTGATGCACTCGCAACTATAATGGGAAGTTGTCCATAAATGAGGCATTTATATTTTCATCACATAAACATGAATTATGTGAACTACAATTTTTTGGACGAGACGAGATGCAGGAAATGAAGAAGTTGCAGAGTCTTGTATTGGTTGATTACATAGGAGTAAAATTACCCCAACGGGTGTGTGGCTTTCAACAGCTGGAAAGGTTATAATTGGATGGCAGTGACCATGTGAAGAAGCTTCCGCCATTGGAGAGGTTGTCCACTTTGAAATTTCTAAAATTAAGAAATTACTCCAGTGTGAGGGACTTGGGAAAGGTTATAATTGGATGGCAGTGACCATGTGAAGAAGCTTCCGCCATTGGAGAGGTTGTCCACTTTGAAATTTCTAAAATTAAGAAATTACTCCAGTGTGAGGGACTTGGAGATAGGCAGTTCTGGAAATTCAGATGGATTTCAGATGTTAGAGATGTTGCATTTGTCTAATATGTCTAAGCTCCGAAGTATCGCTAAGGAAGGTGTCCGAAGTATCGCTAAGGAAGGTGTGTTAAAAGGAGAAACACTACTCCATCTCCGTGTTTTGAAGATAAAGAAGTGTGTGGTATTGAGGAAATTTTCCAAAGATATGGAAAAGTTAGTAAATTTAATAGTATATGGTCATAGAAGTTTGTGGGAAGAAATAATTTGGGGGGACAATAACATGAAAATGCACCTCCACAAATTATTTAAGGAAATTTTGATGATGATTGAAAGACTAAAATGTAATATTTTATTGTTATGTATATTAATCTATAAGATGTAGGATTATGGTCCATTTATCTAGGCAAAATAGATCTTTATTACTGAAATAAATTGTAATGTCTTTGCAATTCAGAATTAAACTGAGTTCAAGATTATGTTGGTATGTTTACAAGAAGAGTGTGCTTGTCATTGATGGCAAAATTAGAGTGTGCATTGATGGAAAAAAATGAACAACGTAAGCTTAGGAGGATTAGCATAGGCGTGCATCAGGGACGAGGTTAACTCGTTGCCAAAGCTCAAGAGACATAGCATACTCAGGATCTCAGGCAGATCAAAGGTTGAGGCCTTTTACACTTAGAAATTCTTCCAAGTCACGAGTATGCGTAAGCTCGGGAGGAGAAGTGACAGTGATTGTTGGATCCCATTCAGAATTCCCGATGACTGTCAGATCTAAACTCAGATAGGATGAGCCCACAGATGGAGGATAGATCTCGGGCGTCAAATCCGAGCGTGGGGTCCAACCGTCGTTGGATCCAGGAGAACTTGCATGTTCTTTAAAGTGCGAGGTGAAGCGGGCTTACAAAATCCTGAAAGAAGGAGGACCGTCCATCTTTGGGCAAGACAAATGGTCACAGATCATCATTTCGCTGACCAAGAAGTCAAAGGAAGGAAGTGCTCTATCCTTCCAAATCACAAAATGACAAAGACTTGATACTGGGATTTTGGATACCGGGATATGGAGAGGTCAAGAAATCCTACCACAGGAGTCCCGAAGTCGCGAAACCCGAAGTCACGAAATGAGAAATCACAAAATGACAAAGAATCGATACTAGAATTTTGGATACCGAGAGATGGAGAGGTCAAGAACTTTGACCACAGGAGTCTGGAAGTCACTAACCCTGAAATAACGATATTCGAAATTGCGAAGAGATCTGGACCGTCGAATCATCTAGAGTGTGGACCATTGATCCGAATCCCTTTCAGAGCTTCGGATACCGAGACATGGAGCGTCAAGAAACTCTACCATAGGAGTCCCGAAGTCACGAACCTTGGAATCGTGATATGAGAAATCGTGAAGAGATCTAGACCGTCAAATCATCTAGAGTGTGGAACATTGATCCGACTCCATTTCAGAGCTTCAGATACCGGGATATAGAGCGTTAACAAACTCTACCACAGGAATGCCAAAATCCCTAAATGCTTAAATGTGAAACACATTTTGGTCATAGCCATTGGTCACATCGGTAGAGGATGAAGGAAGGAGCTAATGCAACCAAGCTCAATTTCGGAGTTTCGGGGACCTCGACAAGCTAACAAGGATGACAAGCTAGAATTTAGCTTCAACTCTTAGGCTATGCATGCTATCTTGAGTGGGCTTGCAGAAGTAGAATTCATAAAAGTTATGCACCTAGGAACTACCAAAGAAATGTGGGACAAACTCATTCGCAGTTATGAAGGTAATGAGAAGGTAAATGATGCCAAGATTCAAATATACAGAGTACAGTTTGAACAACTGAAGATGAAAGAAGATGAAACTATTGGAAAATACTTTTTGAGAGTTGAAGAACTGGTAAATGCAATGAAAACACTTGGCGAAAAAATTGAGCAACCTTCATTAGTTCAGAAAATCTTGAGATCTCTACCAGATAGGTTCAACCCGAAGGTTTCTACTATAGAAGAACTTAATGATCTACAAACCTTGGAGTTTGATCAAGTTCTAGGAACATTGATTGCATATGAAATGAGAATAGGTAAAGATAAACCCACCTCCAAAGAAGCATCATTTAAAGCAGACAAGAATGAGGACTCTGAGCTTGATGAAATTGAAGCAAAATTTGTGAAGAGATTGAAGAAGGGATCAGGCAAATACAAAGGTAAAATTCCTTTCAAATGTTTCAACTATGGTAAGATAGGTCATTTTGCAAACAAATGTCCTCACAAAGGGAATGATTAGACATGTGATGATGAGGAGAAGCACAAACACATAAATTTCTTTAAAGAGAATAATTTTAAGAAGAAAAGTATTTGTGTAAACAATGATGATGATCCTTTAGATGATGAAGACAATGACTCCTCTATAGAAGATAAACTAAATGACTTCATACCTATGGACAAAGAGGATTATGATAATAAAAGAACAGGAAGTGAGGCTAATGAAGAAGAAGCTGTGGTTGATATGGAAGGAGAACTGATCAGTGCGCTGGAAGAGATTGACAGACTCAAAATCAAGAACAGAGAGCAAAAATAATTGCTGATACAGTTTGCAAAAGACAGTAAACAACCTCATGAAGAATTTTCCCTGCTAAAAGTAGAATTAGAAGAGGCAAATAAAATCAAGGACATTCTGAAACAACAGTTATCAGAAAGGAAGCCGAGATGTAAAGCTCTGGAAGAAGAAGTAGTGAAAACTAGGAAAGAGTTGGAGAAGTTTCAAGCCTTGTATCATCATAATCTATCAAGTATCAAAGCCTCATAAGGATTAGCCACCATTCTGAATCAGCAAAGGAATCCAAAGCTGAAAAATGGTCTGGGTTATGAAGAGGGATCAAGTAGTGGTAAGCCAAGGAACGAAGAACCCATCAAGTTTATCAAATCTATAACCAATGAAAACAACAAACCTGCAGAAACCAAGGAAGATACTGAGTTGCTCAGGATGAGTAACAAAAAAGGTGCCAAGACTGAACCTGTAGAACAAAGAAACAATGCGCTCCCTACTGAAAGACGTCATCAGCATGGAAGAAATTGATTTTCTCAAAGAAGACAACCTTTTTCCAGGTACAAAGAAATTTTCTATGGTTATTGTTTCTATTGTTCTGACTTTGGTCACAAAGCTGTAAATTGTTCCTTAAGACTTAGACATGAGAAATTAAATTTTCAAAGGAATAAATACGTGTCACAACAAAGAGTGATATATCCAAGTAAAAAACCTTCACAGATTTCAAATTGCCAAATTAAGTTTAGAGACATGCAACTAAGGAGGTCAAGATATAATCAACAGCCAATAAGTAGACAACACTACAACAATAATTTTGACGTATTGAACAATGAGATTGAATGTTATATCTGTCATAACTATGGACACAAATCTATTGACTTTTGATTAAGGAACTATGAACCAGATTTGAAGTCCCTTGCTGAAAATGTCAAGGTATGTAAGAAGAAAGAAAGTGATAAGTGTGGATTAGTGTTGTCATCTCAAAGAAAAACGAACCCTTGGTATATAGACAGTGGATGCTCCAAACATATGATGGGAGACAAAGGTAAGTTTCTATCTCAAATAGACTTAAATCAGTAGACTCCTTCAAATTCCTCCTCCAGAATTACTCAAAAGAATCATCCTGCAAGTCAAATAATTGGTGAAAAAGACAAAGGTGTACAAACCAAGATAAAGATAATCAAGAATACCGAGCATTCACATATAGCTTTCATATCCATGCTGCAACCCAAGAGCTTTAATGAAGCCAGCAAAGATGACATTTGGGTTAAAGCAATGAATGAAGAACTTGATTAGATTGAGAAAAACAATACGTGGGAGATGGTTCATAGACCGGAAGGTAAGAATATCATTGGATCCAAATGGATCTTTAAGAATAAGTTGAATGAGCAGGGACAAGTTGTCAGGAACAAAGCAAGATTGGTCTGTAAAGGCTATGCTCAAATAGAAGGACTGGATTTTGATGAAACATTTGTGCCTGTAGCAAGGTTAGAAGCTATCAGAATATTTATTTCTTATGCTTGTCATAAAAGGTTTTAGGTTTATCAAATGGATGTCAAGTCAACTTTTCTAAATGGAAATTTAAATGAAGAAGTCTATATGTAACAACCAGAGGGTTTTGAACTATATGATAACCCTAACTTAGTATGCAAGATGAAGAAAGCTTTATATGGGTTAAAACAAGCTCCTTGTGCCTGGTATCACAGACTAGATACATATCTCAAAGACAAAGGGTCCAAGAGAGGAACAGTTGACAACAATCTATATATCAAAATAGAGGGTGATGATTTGCTTATTGTGTTGGTCTATGTGGATGACTTCATCTTTGGATGTAATAAGGATCAATTGGTACGATGGTTTTCTTCTACCATGGAATCTGAGTTTGAAATGTCTATGATAGGTGAACTGTCATTTTTTCTTGGTCTGCAAATTACACAGAGTTCTGAAGGGATGTTCATTTCTCAAGAAAAATATCTAAGAGAAATGTTGAAAAGGTTTCAAATGGAAGATTCTAAACCTGTGGGCACACCTATGGTTACTAGATGCAAATTAAGCAAGGATGATGACTCACCTAATGTTGATCAAAGTTCATATAGGTCAATGATAGGTAGCTTGTTGTACATCACAACATCTTGCCCAGACATAATGCATGCTGTTGGAATGGTAGGAAGATATCAGTCTGCACCTAAACAAAGTCATTTTCTAACTGTCAAAAGGATATTCAGGTATTTAAAAGAAAGAATGACTTATGGTCTGTGGTATCCCAAAAATTAGAATTTTCAGTTAACTGCTTATTCAGATGCATATTGGGCAAACTGTGTTGAAGAGAGAAAAAGCACCAGTGGAGGAGCATTCTTCCTGGGTGACTCGTTAATAGCATGGCTTAGTAAAAAGTAAAGTTCCATTTCCTTATCGATTACAGAGGTAGAGTACATTACTACTGCTACATGTTTCACTTAGATATTATGGATGATTCAGACACTTGCAGACTTGGAGGTAAAATACGTAGCACCCATCCCAATTCATTATGATAACACTAGTGCCATCAGTGTGTCTAATAATCCTGTACTCCACTCCAAGACCAAGCATATTCCCATAAAATACCATTTTTTGAGAGAGCAGGTCACCAATCAGGTTGTTAAGGTCCATTACATTCCAACCACAGAACAAATCACAAACATCTTTACTAAACCCCTAGCCAAAACATCATTTGAATATCTTCGACAGAAGTTGGGTGTGATCCCATCTCACATCTAAGCAAGTCCATTATGTTAGGGGGAGTTTGTATTGGTTGAACATATAATACCTCCTAAACATACTGTAACAGCTCAGGGGGAGTGTGTTTTTCTTTGACATTGATGTCAAAGGGGGAGAAAAGGAGTGGTCCAGACTGGATGCTATAGTTGGAGGTCCAAACAAATTAGCGCAACCATTCAGGGTTGCCATCAATGCCAAAGGGGGAGATTTTTGGCATGTTTACAAGAAGAGTGTGCTTGTCATTGATGGAAAGATCAGAGTGTGCATCGATAGAAAAACAAGAACAATGTAAGCTCAAGAGGATTAGCGTAGGTGTGCACCAGGGACAAGGTTAACTCATTTCCAAAGCTCAAGAGAGATAGCATACTCATGATATCAGGAAGATCAAAGGTCAATGCCTTTGACACTTAGGAATTCTTCCAAGTCAAGAGGATGCGTAAGCTTGGGAGGAGAAGCGACAGTGATCGTTGGATCCCATTTAGAATTCCTGATGACTGTCAGATCTAAACTCAGATAGGATGAGCACGCAGATGGAGGACAGATCTCAGGCGTCAAATCCGAGTGCAGGGTCCGACCATCATTGGATCCAGGAGAACCTTCACATTCTTTAAAGTGCGAGGTGAAGCGGGCTTACAAAATCCCAAAAGAAGGAGGATTGTCCATATTTTGGCAGGACACGTGGTCACAGATCAGCATTTCATTGACCAAGAAGTCAAAGGAAGGAAGTGCTCTATCCTTCCAAATCGCGAAATGACAAAGACTCAATACCGGGATTTTGGATACCAGGAGATGGAGAGGTCAAGAACTCCTACCATAGGAGTCTCGAAGTCATGAAATGAAAAAGACTCGATACCAGGATTTCGGATACAGGGAGATGGAGAGGTCAAGAACTCTGACCAAAGGAGTCCTGAAGTCACGAACCCTAAAATCGCGATATGCGAAATCGCGAAGAGATCTGGACCGTCGAATCATCTAGAGTGTGGACCGTTGATCCAACTCCATTTCTAAGCTTTGGATACCAGGACATGGAGCGTCAAGAAACTCTACCACAAGAGTTCAGAAGTTGCGAACCCCGAAATCACGATATGCGAAATCGTGAAGATATCTAGACCGTCGAATTATCTAGAGTGTGGACCGTTGATCCAACTCCATTTCGGAGCTTTGGATACCGGGATATGGAGCGTTAAGAAACTATACCATAGGAATGTCAAAATCCCAAAATGCCGAAATTTGGAACACATTTTGTCTTAGCCTGTGGTCACAGCCATTGGTCACATCAGTGGAGGATGAAGGAAGGAGCTAATGCAACCAAGCTCAATTTTGGAGTTTTGGGGACCTCAACATGGAGCATCAAGAATATCTACCATAGGAATGCTGAAATCCCGAAATGATGAAGTGTGAAACATGTTTTGGCTCAGCCTGTGGTCGCAGCCATTGGTCACATTGGCAGAAGATGAAGGAAGGAGCTAGTGCAGACAAGCTCCATTTCAGAGTTTTGGGGATCAGGACATGGAGAGTAATGAAATATTTACCACGGGGATCTCGAAATGCTGAAGTGCGAAATGGAGAAATAAACGCAAGATTCTATGAAGTCAATCCAACGATGATGGTGAAGTTGAATAAGATCGTAGGGCTATTGTTGCACTTCTCAGTGTAATAGCTAGAAACAAATGATGTTCTCTGTCAGAGGACTCGAAGAGGCCTCAGTGTGATTGCCAAAGAATATGAAGAGTCTCAAGGCATCTTCAAGTGGAATGAAGACTATTAATACATGCGATTGATAGATGGAAGAGTATTGAAGTCTGTTGCTGAAACAGAAAGGATAAGCTCATCTAAGATAGAGAAAACGAAGAGTCTCAACTGCCAGAGAAGCTGTGAAATCTAGAAAGAACACCCAGTGATGATGAATGTATGAGTGAAACCGCCAGAGAATATAAGAAGTCATAATGATGATCAGGCAGAGCACTCACTGTGAAAATATGCAGAAGCATTGCATATAACGCATGCACAAGAGGAACATAGACTATAATAATGCAGAACAAATAAGAGATGGGTGTTGTTGCTGTTGAGCATGATTCAGGTGTGTTGAATGAGGGAGAATGTTGCGGCTGAAATGCATAGAAGAGGAATGGTGCATTGAAGGGACATGGCGCACAGAGCAAAAAAGAAAAAAGAACAAAAAGCGCAAGGAGTGTGCAGAAGACACTGATGCAGACAGAGCAGAACAGAGTAGCAGAACAGTGATAAGACCGGTAAGCCATTGAAGAAATTAATATCACTATAGTAAGTCTTAATTGCAAATATTGGTATTTCAGGGTGGTAGGGAGGACTATTGTCCTCAGAGGTTCAAGTAGGTGCTTGAACACAGGGAGTTGTAGCTTCCATCTGGTTGCAGCCAGAGAAACAAGGGTGGCAGGGTGGTGCAAGAAATAATTGTTTTTCTCTGTTATATAGGTTGGTGCCTGTGTGATTGGAAGTTGGTGCTTCCATCCAGTTGGTGCTGGAACACTTAGGGAGTTGGTGCTTCCTTTTAGCGGGTGCAAGAGAAACCAGGGAGTTGGTGCTTCCTTCTTGTGGGTGCTAGAGAAAACAGAGAGTTGGTGCTCTCAGCAAGTTGCAGCTTACAAAATAGAGGTTGTAGCCTCACAATGAGTTGGAGCTCATATGTATGATAATGTAAAGAATGTAAAGATTACTTATCATATAAAGAAGAAGAGGTTTTTACCCTTTATGGGTTTCCTCAAAAAATAATTGTCTCTGTGTATCTCATATGCATGAATGATGATGAATGTACCATTGCTTACTTCCCTGCATTATTGTGATTATCATTAAGTGCTCTGCAAATAATTTAAAATAAGCATAATTGTTTAAGCACGGTAACAACTGATTCACCCCCCCCGGTCTCATTTGTCCAATAGCTTATTCAATGTGAATTCAATTCAATATGGTGAAAAGAGATATTTTTATTTCTCATTTGGTTTCAATGCTATATATGTATTTGCTTGTAATCTTCTTCAATGTGAATTCAATTCAATATGGTGAAAATATATTTTTTATTTCTCATTTGGTTTCAATGCTATATGTATTTTCTTGTTATGTAAAGATCGTTTCCCAACAAAAAAAAAAATAATCCACCACAATCCTGTATTGTCCAATTTGTTATCTACAACTTTATTTTTTCAAAATAAAACAAAACACTTCAATGTTTACAAAATTCAACCCAACACTCCATCAATCACATATCTGACGTTCAAAATTGTAACGAAGTAAGAAACAGGATGAAACACTCCATCAATCACATATCTGCAACACTCCATCAATCACGAGATGTAAACACTCACAGGCATGAATGGCTCTTCATAATCAAAATCCGTATGTATACCTTCGTAGACTTTACCAGTCAAATCATTGGGTGGAGGGGGGTCCCTTGTCCCACAAACAAGGGGGTCCCATACACCAATTTGATGTGTTGTCTTGTTCGTGACCTTAAAAATAGATTATTATACAGTCTGAGTGGGCCTAATGGTTAAGAACATGTGTTTCCTCTTATGAGGTCATAGGTTCAAATACAGAGGGGGGTAGGGTATGTATACCTTCGTATACTTTACCAGTCAAATCATTGGGCGGAGGGGGGTCCCTTGTCCCACAAACAAGGGGGTCTCATACACCAATTTGGTGTGATGGCTTGCCCGTAACCTTAAAAATAGATTATTATTATTATTATTATAATAAATCGGATGCAAACACTCACAGGTAGGAATGGTTGTGTATGTAATTGGGCTCAAAGCTCAGTTTAATTTCTACCAACTCAACACACCCTCTACTTATAGCTTCTTTTCTTTGATGGTTACCTGGTTGATCCTGTCAATAGTCATATTTAATTATTTACATTCAGCAATTATTTTACAACACTTGTATGCATATATTACATAATCAATCAAAGAAAGATGCAGTTTCCTTTAACTTATCATTCCTATGCATTAAAGTTGAAATTTGAAAAATAATTTACCCCTCACGGTTTCAATTATATAAAAAAATTGTTTTGAGAAATTGGATTTTTTTAAATGGTCAAAATGCCCCATAACAAATGTGCGATCATTTCAAATTCTATCACTGCTTTATACCATCGCCAATAGACACTATCATGATTAACATGTTTATAGATGTGCATCGTTGTAGTCAATTGTTCAAACGTATGGCTTTGATGGTGATCTGTTGCTATGCGTTTTGGGTTTATTGTGCATGAGGACAACGTTGGTTGTAGGAGGTGTTTCTTGGTTGTTACACTAGGATTAAACAATGCTATCTTGGGCCAAGGCTGATGCTTTAAATAGGGAACAAGCATGCGACTTCTTAAACTATGTTTTATGAAGGAGAACAAACAGTAAGCAAGTCCAGCAACTCAATAGAACTATTAATTGGTTGTGGATACTCTTATTAGATGAATAGATATGAATGTGCAACCAATTCAAATAAATAAGGAGTGGTACATATGTGTTGTGTAGATAATAACAAAATAGACCCTTTTACATTAAATAATTATCTACTAATATTTAATGGGCCTTATACAATGAGGATGACGCCATACAACAATTGACTAACTCCTAGATAGCCTAAAGTAGAAAGGTTAGGGTAAGATCCTAACATGCCTTCCCCCTTCCAAAGCAACATTGTACTGAAGGCTGAAGAAGAGGAAATTGCTACAAAATCGTGGTTGGTTCTCATGTGGCATATTTGGATGGCATGTATATCCACTAGATCAGTACTTCATGGGTCTTACACCAGTGCAATTTACGCTCTCTAATATCCAATACTATTTCCAACTAAAACCAAATGGAACCGTCATCATCAAGTTCCAGTAAGCTAGTTTTCACCTTGCACTTCGATCTCACTGCCTTCTTCATACAAGACACATGAATACTAGATGGATATTGGAGTGCACTAGAAGAGAAAATTTGTAGGCCACTTGTCGAGTGTGTTAGATGATCTCATAGGGTCCATAGAACTTTGGTGCTAATTTTTATGTGTTTTTTCTTTGAGTGATTTTTTTTTATAAGGTTGAAGGCAAAGAAACATCTAATCATATGCTACAAAAGAATGCTTATAGTGATGTTGGTCCACTTGTTGCTTCAATATATTTTTATCTGTAACCAAATTGTCCTTCAGTATGAGGAGAATGGTTTTTCTAGTGTGGAGTGTGTGGTCCATTGCCTGAACTTTGGAGGTTCCTGGTAAATATAATGTCATTGGCAATGGTTTTTGACCTGGATAGACTGCTTCATATGGGGTTATTTTTGTAGCTCCATGATAAGAGATATTGGACCACCATTTTGAAAGGGGAAGCCATTGTGCAATTACTGTGGTTTTTCAAAAGTAAAACATCTCAAATAAAGTTTTAAGCCCTTGTTGACCACTTTGATTTGACCATCTCTTTGGGAGTGATATGCAGTGTTCATTTTTAGTTGGTGCCCTGTAGTTTAAATAACTCCTACCAAAATTTGTTGGTCAAGGTAGGTTACCAATCTGAGACAATGGAAGTGGGCATGCCATGTAAATAAAAAATATGATCTAAGAAGACTTGGAAAAATAAGGAGGGGTAAATGGATGTGGTAAGGCAAAAAAATGAGCATATTTGGATAGACAATCAACTACCACCATGATCAAGGATTTGTCACCTAGTATTGGAATTCCCACTATAAGATCCATAAAGATGTCAATCCATACAAGTGATGGGATCAGTAGTGGTTGCAATGACCCTGACATCTTTATTGTCTCACCCTTGTTTCTTTGGCATGTGTCACAGGTTTCCATGAAATCTTGGATGTTAGTTTTCATGCCTTCCCAAACTTAACGAGTGCTTAATTCTTTCATATGTTTTATGAAATCCAAAGTGACTTGTTGTAGGTGATGAAGGCAACTCCTCCGAGATCCTTTGTTTTAATGAAGAATTCTTTACTAGAATAATGAGTCATTTATATCTCAATGTATCTAGCTACCATTATACCCTTTAAGAGGCTCAAGATATTCCTAAAGCCTATGAATGAGTTGAATGATATTTTCATTTGCCAACCATTTTTATGGACTTCCTTGAGCCACCTTAGAAAGGGTAACGATAAGGAAAAGAGGGATCCATCCTCTTAAAAACGTCGGGATAAAGAATTATCCATCACATTTTCTTTATCCTTCTTATATATATAATCTCATAATCATAGCCTAACATCTTCGTGACCCGCTTATGTTGTTCTCATGGTGATAAAATTTGCTCAAGAAAGTACTTCATACTACGATGGTCAGTCTTGATATGGAAACATCACCATATGAGATATTAATTCGATATCTCTATTGCATGCAGGTTGGCCATCACCTCTTTTTCATATGTGAATTTACCCAAATTGCAGCCAAAAAACTACTCAATGGTGAATGCAAGTGGTGCCCCTTCTTGCATCAAAACCGTGCCAAGACCTCTACTTGAGACATCACATTCAAGGACAAAATTTTTAGTAAAATCTAGTATTTATAATACTAGAGCCATGCACATGGCATCCTTTCAAGTGGATAAGGCCTAGTTGGATGCTTGGCTCCATACAAGGGAATCTGTTTTTAGCAAGGATGTTAGGGGAGACACAATTTTACCATATTATTTTGCAAACTTCCTATAATAGCCAGTAATTCCGAAGAACCCAGAGAGGTTGTTCAATGTATTAGGTCGATACCATTCTTGTATAGCCACAAATTTCTTTGGATCTACTCTTACACCATCCTTACTCACAATGTGCCCTAGGTATTCAACCCTTGAAGCCCCAAAAGAACATTTGGGGCATCTCAAAAATAGTTGGTGGTCCTTTAAGAGTTGCAAGGCTCTATCAACATGGTCTATGTGAGAGTCTCAAGTTTCATTGTAGATCAAGATATCATCAAAAAATACTAGCACAAAACTGTGTAGAAAGGGTAAATTTTTTTTTTTCATGAGGCTCTAAAACGTGGATGGATCATGTTGATTTTTCTAATTTCTAGATATGATAATAATTACCTTATTATTTCAAATAGATTTCAATGTCACTGTTATCATAGAATAATTACACATTGAAAATTTCAACTGAAATAAAACTACAATGGAAATAACACAATCACAAAGAGATAGTCATGCACAATAGAAGCAAGATTTATCCTAGGAAAACCCGAAGTCGAGAGAAAACCCAACAAACTTTTCTCTAGAATTTTTTTTATCCAAAATCACAAATACATCACCAAAAAAATGAAGAATCCAAACACATAAAAAATTGTACCCTAATGTGAGAAAAAAACCTAAACATGGTGTAAAATTTATAACATAATATAGTTTATAAAATTTTATTAATTTTAATTTTAAATTTAATAATTTTTTTAATCATAATATTATTAATAATTTTTTAAATAAAATAATATTTTATTTTATTTTATTATTATTATTTACATAATAATATCTTTACACATATATCACAACTTAAAAACACAATTTTATAACTATTCTTTAAAATAGTGTGTAAAGCTTAATTCTCTCGATATAAGTGAAAATGGAAAAGCCCATATTGCCTACAACGTTTTTAAGGGTTTTGGTATGGGAAATTTCAAATTTACCCCTCAAATTTACTCAACGGAAAATGTTTTTTCATGATTGTCATCTTACTTTTTATGCATAATATTGAGTGCTAAATTATTTTTTATTGTTATATATAAATTTCATCTTCATAAATTAAAAAATTAATAGAATAAAAAATATTAGAACATTTTTCATAAGGTTATGAGACCAATTGAATTGAGAGCAAAGGATTTGTCTCCTATGGACTATTAGGAGAGAAAATGCAGAACAATTGTTCCATTGTGTAAAATGTATCTTCTCATTGTTCCTTGGTAAAATCCCAATTATTGTTAGAGTAATTCAATTCACCAATTTTACTTTAAAATTTTTTCCCTATTAAATAATATTGCTAAATGTAACATAAGAAAAAAAACACATATGAGAGATCACAAATATTAAAGGTGATTAAAACTTTGAAAATCAAACAACTAAGAAAAATGTATGATAACTATTCCAAGCAACTGAACCACTATACTGTAAGTTTTAAACCTGCGAAGTAAAGCAATGCATATAGATTCTTAAGCAATACAGAAATTAAACAATGGCTCATACACAGAGATTTTTACCGGAAACCCTCAACCGGGAAAACCTTTCTTATTTTCATTATATCGAATTTAACCATTCACCATACAATATATACAATGTTTTTAGGTATTCCATAGATACCAAAAACCTAATCCCTTAATCCAGGATTAATTTACAAATCAGCTAAAAATAGCAAAATCCGCTAAAAATAGCAAAAACCGCCCAAAAATAAATTTCGGGGCGTTGCCCCGAACGCTGCGCGTAACCAGGGGGGGGAAACCTGCCCCCCCTGGGACCCCCCTAGGAAAGCGCCCGGTGCACACGACAGAGCCCTAGGTGAAGGGATCGTGAGACGCAGTTGTCGTATCTGACGCACCCACACACATACACATGCAAAGAATATAACACATACCCAACATATGCTCCTTACATAAGTGAGTGAATTAATGGGTTCGTGATTCAAAATTGTTAAGACGAAGTTACAATTAGGGTGATGTTATAGAGATATAAAAAAAAAAAGTAATATGTTTGATTATGAATTTAAATATAAAAAATTAAAAATGGATTTATATTATTAATATTTATTTTATATTAAAATAATAATTTATAAATAATAATATAAAAAAAAGGTAATTTATTTGTCTATCAAAATACAAAAAGATTGATGAAGATTTATATCATGAATATTTAGTTCATATTTATATTATATAATATAAATTATTTAATTTGAATTTATATAAACTTTGTGATATTATAAAAATTAAAAAATTAATTTATAAATATCACTAAAAAAATATTATTTTATGTTAAAAAAAATTATAAACTAAATACATATAATATTTATATATCTTTTAAAATTTAAAAAGTTAATTCAAGTTAGTTATCGCCATTTTTTTTTTTTTAATTTAAAAAGTTAATTTAGTTATTTATCACCATTATTATTGAACAAGTGAGGAATGTGAATCCCACTATCTACATAGTGAAGTTTTGACATATAAATTTAATACATATAATATTTATAATTATTCTAAATTTAAAAAGTTAATTTAGTTAGTTATCACCATTATTGTTTAACCATTTACAAATGATAATCCCACTATCCACATATTAAAGTTTTGATATGGATGTAGACATAGCATAGTCCTTTTCTTTGAACTCACATACCATAATTTCAATATTCAATCCATAAATTTGGTTAAGTATTGGACTAGTCTATTTGGATGATTTCGTGTCACCAATCTAATATATAATCTTTAAATGCAATTATATTTAAAATATCAAACAAATTAAATTCCATAACAAATTTTTAGTTAAAAACATAAATGTGAAATATAAGAGAAAACAAAAAAACTCACTTGCCTTTGCTTCAAGACAATAGTACCATAACAACAATAGCATAGCAAAGTTGGAGGCACAGGATACCAAGAGAAAAGGCTTTGTAGTTGGAATTTGGGAATGAACTATAGTAGACTTGCTTTCCTTTCCTTTGCCATGTCTTTGCTTCGATGATCCTTTATTTATTTTCAAAGCTCATTGAACTCACAACAAGATTATTTATGTGCCTGGGTCAAGAAATATTAATATAGCACTTCGAGCCAAGTGAAATATATAATGTCTGTAGGATGGTTCATCTCAAATGTAAAATGTAAATATTACTTCATGCCAAGTGAAATATATAGTGTTTGTAGGATGGTTCATATCAAATATAAAATGTAAATCTTAAAAGGAAAGAAGCATGAATTGCAATAGGGTAGTGTGGAGTGGAGTAGTAACAAAGAAAAGTTGAACGAGAATGAACTGTCACTTATAGGTTCCTTCAATGTTCCTTTATCCCTTCATATAACCTTGTATGGGTGTCATCAACTATAATGGGTAGGTCTCATCAACAGTAATTCCATGTGCCCAGTGTCTTGAACTAGTGCCTTACTTCCCTCAGCCACCACTGGATATGAGAAGCAAATAACACTAAATAGGATTATGGCCCATCAAAATTCAGCGTGATTTGTCATTTGTTTATCTATTTGTGACAACAGGGACTCATTTACTGCATTTACTTCTATAAAACTACCTCCATATAGGTTGTGTATAACAGAAGCAGGTAACCCTATATTATATGCGGGTAACCCTATAGTGCACATACCCATTAAAATTTTTTAGTGCACATACCCATTAAATTAAAATTTTTGAGTGCACATACCCATCAAAATTTTTGACAGGTAATCAATGCCAATTTGACATGTTTTGGTCCTCTTATTATGGTGTCACCCCTGTACTTTATACTTTGGACTTGTACTACAATTTAATCGTAAATGTATAATAAATTATAATTATGTCGATAGGTGTCCCCCCTATTGGAATCGATGGATTAATCAACCTTTTAATCATAAATTTCAATCTTAGGGTTGGAAATTGAAGATGCTGGCATATTCTTTTTCATCCTCTCTAATCAATGGATGATATTTTGATAAACTAACTTTTTCTCATTTATAAAGACGTACATTTATGTGATTACTTGTTCACATTTACTAAATAAGATTAAAAAATTACTTGCTCGCCACCAGATTTCCACGTTCAGTGATTAAGAATTGATTATACTTAAAGCAATGCTAGATTGATAGGTGCGAGGATGTGGAAAATTGTCGTAGGTTGTGGTATATTACTTCCTCTACCCCGATATGTTGCTTCCTTTACCCACGATTCTACATGTGTTAGGTTTGTTTTGTTGTGTAATGCACAAAACCTAGGTCGGACTACATAAATGGAACGAAAATAAGCTTGAGGAAGCTTATGAAATGCGCAACAATACATAGAGCCATGAAAACGGGTTACTGTAAGGATTTTGGACAAGGGAGCAAGGGAAAAAAATACATAGATTCCCTTATGATCTATTCAATGATCGATCAAAACTCAATGTTTGATCACATAGGGAATCTGTTAAAATGGGAGAGTAGAGTGATATAAACAAATCTTCAATTTCTTACAATATCAATACAATGGACTCTATTATATAGAGTGTACAGGTTGTTATCAGATCTAACTTATTCTAAATATAACTGGAGAGGTTGAGAGAATATCTCAACCACACACCAAACAAGGATCTCACAAATCCAACTCTCTAACAACCTCTTAATAATAGGATCATACAACTCACGTAGAGATTAACTCTACCTCTCAATACATTAGCAAGTATATTAGATAAGTAGGAATTATATATTCCAACACTCTCCCTTAGTGACTACTTATCTAAATATCTATGTGGTCATATCTTCGTGTACTTCCTCTTGTACCTGCATTTGATTATTGATGTCCATATAAAGAGAAATCCATCTACCGGAATACATGGGTCATCAGCCACTGTAACCGCTAGTTCTATAGGAATCCTTTTCAACTACTTGGTTCATTCAACCATTCTTCCTCATAGCTCCCCCTTCATCACATCATCATCAACCTCGTTTTTATTTCGACTTACCGATAACCGTGCTCTGGGTTTTCTCGGATTACCCTCAATCATTCACCAGGTTTTCTTGGATTACCTGTAACCATGCTCTGGGTTTTCTTGGATTACCCTCAACCATGCATCAGGTTTTATCGGATTACCTGTAACCATGATTTACATAGTGGTTTCTAGATTACCATGAACTTTTCACATTAGAGGGTATACAATGGCTCAGGTACATAGAATTTTCTAGGACCACTACATCAAAATATCCTAGTCTTTCTTTCAATTACATGTCTCACAAATAACATAACTATGCACACCTTCAAACCAAAAATATCAGTAAAAATACTTGTAAAATCATAAATCAATCACACTTCTCACAATCAACCCTCTGTGAGTTCGACGGAATGGGCACGCACACCTCACTTAGCTTTAACACGTCCAGGTAACTTTGGCAATGGCTCATCTTCCACCGTGTGGTTCTAGCATGTCCTCCAAAGGTAGCAAAATTTCATTTGAATTATCACCAACAACATTCACTATTATGCAAAATGGCAATGCTGCCATTGGAAAGACACAACTTCAAAATCATTTTAATCCCTGTTTGAACATCAGTCCTCTCCTGAACAGAAAGATCTCCTGTAAACTTGCCATTTTCTCTAAGGAGAATAATCCACAACATTTCTTCAACGATGACCTTCCTCAACTACAACGCTATCTTCAACAACACACAGGCAACAATATTCTTTGGACAATGAACACATGCCCTTCAATCTCAACCCATTGTCCCTTCGCTGAAAAAATGTGCTCCCACCGGCTTTCGATTGCACAGGGATTTGGGGAACCTGACTCATCACATTCCCCACATCCGTTATCCTACCTTTCTGCCCATCTATCTTCTCCACTGTTCAACAACCCTTTGTTCGCCATCTCCCATGGTGTCTTCCATGCACCTAAGGTTCCAGTGAGCGGGCTCATAGTATGCTGCAAGGTCACAAACAATTCAGGGTATTCCCCGCTCAACAATTCGTCGTCGAACTGGAGCGACCGACCGCCCGTGGAGACTGCGCCCCTTTTTCCCGGTTGCGACTATGAGCACTGGCTTATTTTCATGGACCATCTCAACAAGGGTAAGGCCACCAAGCAGGAAATGATCGACTGCTATATCCAAACCCTTTCTAAGGTATTGGGAAGCGAGGAAGCAATGAAAAAAATCTATTTACAATGTATCTTGTGAACGATACTTTGGGTTTGGATGCCAGATCGATGAGGAAACCTCCAATAAACTCGTGGGGCTTCCTGGAGTGGTCTTTTTTCTGCCAGATTCGTATGTGGATGCAGAATATAAGGATTATGGAGGGGACCTATTAGTTGATGAGAAGATAGTTGAGAGATCTCCAGAAAGACAGCGACGTGTCACTCCTTCACCTCAGACTACACAGGCTACCGATCACTGATCCTCTACTCTCTTCATGTGCCTGGGCACTCCCGTGAGGGAGTCACGCCTAGCCCTGACGATCTGATACCATGTTAAAATCGGAGAGTAGAGTGATATAAACAAATCTTCAATTTATTACAATATCAATACAATGGACTCTATTATATAGAGTGTATAGGTTGTTATCAGATCTAACTTATTCTAAAGATAACTAGAGAGGTTGAGAGAATATCTCAACCACACACCAAACAAGGATCTCACAAATCCAACTCTCTAACAACCTCTTAATAATAGGATCACAAAACTCACGTAGAGATTAACTCTACCTCTCAATACATTAGCAAGTATATTAGATAAGTAGGAATTATATATTACAACAGAATCCACACAGGGAATCCTTTCTTTCATTTATAATTTTGGTTAATGTCTAAGTTTTTGTTTACCAGATTATTTAATGCAGCGCCATGTGATTTCACTACTTTCTTAATGTTTTTATAGATTATGTTTTTGTAGTAGATCAAATTTATCGAAAGCATATCCATACTGGTTTTTGTTTCACCATTTACTGTGAGTGTTTCATTTTCTGCGATTTACAGATGGATTAGTAACTAGACTAGCATTCGATCATGCCCTTGCACAGGAACATCCATATGCATGAAGATCTTTCTTGTGCTAAACATGGCTCCCAATCTCTTCACCTATAATCTGCAAAAGATGTTTGGTGCGTGTCTAGGAGAGACATAGTCTTGAACAATTACAGAGATCAAAAGAAGTCCGGTGCGTGTCCAGGAGGGGTGTATTCTTGAACGATTATAAAGAAGTGGACATCGTTTCTATTGAACTAGATACCAGCAACCAAGTACATAGTCTTGGTAAGGTTCCACGAACAACCAGTTTGAAAATGCCGCGTTTGAATCAATAGATCAGGGTTTTAATGATGACAAGAAGCATGCAAATAAAAGTAGAATCTAGAAGAATACCCGTGCAATCTGATTATTGACTAAAAAATCACAGACTAGAGAAAAAGGAAAATAGTTGGCTCATAATGAATGGTGAATCTGTGAAGCGACATGCGAAGTTTTGTTTTTGTTTCTCTCCAATCATTTTAATTTGCATGATGGTTTTTATTGTTTAGTTTGAGTTTGATCAAATTTTAGTTTCTACTTTAGTTGTAGTTGTAGGTTAGTTTATTTTATATATGTTTAAATTAAGAGGATCATGCTTCCTTGTATTACTGGTTTATTTAATTATCAAATGTCCTTGAGAACATTCCAACTACCAAAGACACTACAGGCTTACATCTATTAATGGTTAGGGATTTTTGATTCTTAGAGACACTAAGTTCTGATTTAATCTCCATAAATATCCATTCGTTTTCATTGTTTCCATAGACCACCAAATCCATATTTGTTTCTGAAAACACAAATGGTTCACTTTTACCACAAAGGAATTCATTCACCATTTTTGAAGAACTCAATAAAAATGTTCAAATCATTCACATATAACCATTACAACAAGGTTCAACCATATCTGTATTTGCATTGGAATTTTCTTACAATATTGATATTGTACAATTAGTTTACTTTTTTTTTTTAAAACCAGTCTACCTATAAGCCCTAAAATACAACCCTTGCATTGGAATTTTCTTACAATATTGATATTTTATGATTAGTTTACTTTTTAAATTTTTTTTAAACTAGTCTACCTATAAGCCTTAAAATACAACCCAAAACATTTATAAAAAAAAAAAAAAATCTACATGAAAGCTCGACCTAATTAGACAACAACAACCATGCAATTAGAGTGTCAAAACTTGATTTAATTTAACTTGAGCATGTAGACAGAGGTGTTGTGCATGAATTTGTCCAAGATATGGAAGAACATGAAACACTGGGAAAGGAAGAATATTTGAAAAAATAAAACTCGAGAAATTTGAGAATGGGGTATTCACATGAAAGATCTGTGTAATTAGAGAATGGTCGCACTGAGATTTGTTCACCAACACTCTTGGACAAGTTGAAAAAATACCCCACGCCAATGAAAAATGGACTATGGCTTCTATAAAGAAACGTTTCCTCTAGTCACGTCCACAAGAATTTTTTAAAGGCTTCCAATGCTTCCATGTAACCTATACATGTGATTCTATGCCGCTTGCTTTTCTACGACTGCGATGGTTGAGTAATTGATTTAATTCTCTTTCTATAAATTGAATCCCATAGAAACAAGAAGTTCCTTTTGGCTTTCAGAAGAAATCTATCAAAATATTTTCAAGATTACTTAAATATTAAATTATATTGTTTTTTTAACTCAATCATATATAAATATAAATTTCAAAGATTTAAACGTTGAAACTTTAATCATATCATATCAGTATTATATTGATTTGTTTTAAATCAATCATATAATAAGAGCCAGTACCAAAGTGAGTAGCAGTAACCAACCAGTTCCCATAGAACCAGTAGCACGAACCATTT
>ML776693.1:765119-801210 GCA_009831015.1 Picea engelmannii
TGTGTGTGTCTGGAGGAATCAGCAACTAGTTGGGCATGTGCTCGCGTTACACGTGGCCATGTTATCCAACCGCTACCACTATAACCTCCAGGTGTGCCCACGATGCCCCTTACGCAACACACAAGGTAAGCCGGGGGGAATTGAACTCGAAACCTCATGGAACTTCATTTTCTCGGCACTTGCCAATTGAGCTGCCCCCCCGGGGGCGAGCAGTAGTATTAGTTATGGGTAAATACCTTAGAGTTATATTAGGTTTAGGGTTCGTATTAGGGGCATCTAAGCCGTCAAAATCACCCGGGGATCACACCCGATCTGACCCACACCAACCCTTAACATGGATGGATTTTTTGTCCCTGCAGATTTCAAACCGATGAGTTTAACATCACGGAGTTCCTTAACAACACACTCCGTCACCGACTTTCCTACACCTCGTGGAAAAAATATAGTTTGAAATATTAATAACAATAAACTATTATATATATATATATATATATATATAACATGAACTTATAAAATTAAATAGTATATAATTAATTGAGTTCAATCTAAAATATATATTTTTAGTGATCAACATTTTTATAATAATTAAAACATATTAATAATTGTAATCTTATTAATGTGAATCATTCATTGTGCATGCAAAAATCAACCTAAAATTCACGTAATTTGGGAGAGAATATTTGATAAATTTGAGAGAATATTTGATAAATTAGTAATATCTGAGAGAATATTTGATATACTAATTGATGTAATGTGTGACAATAGTTGATATTTGAAAGTAGTGATTGACATTAATCCATTATTAATTATTAAGTTGTATTATTAATCCATTGATGGTGCCATTTTTTTGACTTCGCATCGTGATGAATAATTCCCAACATTGCATTTTGATGAAAATTTCCCCACATCACAATGTCATGAACATTTCCCAGCATTGCAAATGTGAAAAACATTTTTCAACCTTGTAATGTGATGAACATTCCTCAATGTCACAATGCGACAAACATTTCCCAACGTTGCAATGCGATGAACATTTCCCAACATCACATTTTGATGAACATATTCCAACATCGCAATGTGACGAACATTTCCCACTGTTGCATTGTGACAAGCCTTTCCCAATTCCCAATGTAACGAACATTTCCCAATGTCGCATTGTCATGACTACTTCCCAATGACACAATGTGATGAACATTTCTCAACGTCACAGTGCGATGAACATCTTCCAATGTCAAAAGTGAAAAACATTTCCCCACATTGCATTGTGACGACCATTTCCCAACATAAAAAAAGTAAAATATTATTCTACAATTTGTCGAGTGTTTCTTGAGATCGCATTGCAATGATTTATTACCAACGTTGTTTTTTTATGAAATATTCTTGACGCCGCAAGGTGACAAACATTTTTCAATGTCGCAATGTGACACAAAAATCCCAACATTTCATTGTGACTACCATTTCCCAACATCACAAAATTAAAAGATTATTTTACAACGTGTCGAGTGTTTCATGAAATCACATTCTTAGGAATAATTCCCAACATTGCAATTTGCATTGTGATGAAATTTTCCCGACGTTGTAATGTGTCGAACATTTTCTATCATCACAATGTAATGAACATTTCTCAACGTCACAATGCGATGAACATTTCTCTATGTCAAAATGTGATGAACATTTCCTAACATCGCAATGTCACAAACATTTCCCAACGTCCTATTCTAGCGAGCATATCCCAACATCGCAATGTGATGAGGATTCAACATTTTCGCATTGTGACAAGCATTTCCCAATGTTGCAATGTCACGAACATTTACTAATTTCACACTGTCATCACCATTTCTCAACATCACAATGTTACAGACATTTCTCAAGATTGCAATGCGATGAACATTTCCCAATGTTGCAATGTGATGAACATTTCCCAACATCACATTCTGACGAACATATTCCAACATCGCAATGTGACGAACATTTCCCAATGTTGCATTGTGACAAGCCTTTCCCAATGTCTCAATGTCACGAACATTTCCTAATGTCACATTGTCATGACTGCTTCCCAATGTCACAATGTGATGAACATTTCTCAACGTCACAGTGTCGCGAACATTTCTCAACATCGAATGTGACAAACATTTCCCCACGTTGCATTGTGACAACCATTTCCCAACATCAGAAAAGTAAAATATGATTCTACAATTTTTCAAGTGTTTCCTGAGATCGCATTGCAATGATTTATTACCAACGTTGTTTTTTGATGAAATATTCTTGACGTCGCAAGGTGACAAACATTTTTCAACATCACAATGTGACAAACATTTCCCAGCATTTCATTGTGACTACCATTTCCCAACATCACAAAAGTAAAAGATGATTTTACAATGTGTCGAGTGTTTCATGAAATCACATTCTCAAGAATAATTCCCAACATTGAAATTTGCATTGTGATAAAAATTTCTTGACGTTGTAATGTGACGAACATTTTCTAACATCGCAATGTAACGAACATTTCTCAATGTCACAATGTGATGAACATTTCTCTATGTTGGAATGTGACCAGCATTTACCAGCATCACAATGTGATGAACATTTCCTAACATCACAATGTCACGAACATTTCCCAACGTCCCATTCTAGCGAACATATCCCAACATCACAATGTGATGAGCATTCAACATTGTCGCATTGTGACAAACATTTCCCAATGTTGCCATGTCACAAACATTTACTATTTTCGCATTGTCATCACCATTTCCGAACATCACAATGTTACAGACATTTCTCAACATTGCAATCTGACGAACAATTTCCCAACGTTGCAATGTGATGAACATTTCTCAACGTCGAAATGTCAGGACATTTCATGAAATCGCATTGTGAGAAATATTTACCAACATTGCAATTGATGAACATTTCCCAACGTCCCAAATTGATGAATATTTCTCAATAACACAATGTGACGAACATTTCCCAACATCGCAATATGACGAACATTTCCCAACATCAACTACATTTATGGCAAACATTTCCCAACATCGTAATGTGGCTGACATTTCTCAATGTGGCATTGTGATGAACATTTCTCAATGTCACAATGTCACAAACATTTCCCAATGTCGTTTTGTCATAAACATTTCCCAATATCACAATGTCACGAACATTTTCCAATGTTGCATTATGATAAAGATCTCTCAATATCACATGAACATAGATTTTGTCATTGTCATAAACCTTTCCAGTTGTTGCAATGTGACGAAATATCTCCCAACATCACATTGTGACTAACATTTCCAATACACACACACCACCCATAGTCATGGGCATGATTTTTTGTGCTCTTTTATGATTAAAGTCAGCCATAATCATAATCATGGTAAACCTTGGTATCATGGTTTGTCATGGCCATGGTTAATATTTTGTATGTATGTAATAATGTATTATTAATGTGTTTTTATTTTATCACTTTAATGTAATATTAAAACTTTAATACCTTTTTAATATTTTAGTGCTTTATTAATTTTTTAATTAATAATATTTTATTAACTTATTAATACTTTGAAATAACATTTTATTACTATATTTATGGAAATTGATAACAATAATATATTAATACTTTATTAATGTATTAATAATTAATAATGTACAAATATATTAACTATGATATATTTCAGCATTTTAATGAGTTAATACATTATTACAAGGTATTATTTGTATAATGTAATATTACATTATTAATGTGTCATTAATTTATTAATGTATGAGTATTCTATTTATGTATTACTTTAATGGAGTAAAAATACTTTATTAATTTATTATTACTTGAAATAATGTAATACTTTAATTTTTTTAATGTATTAGTGTTTTATTAATGTATTTTATCAATAACATTACTAATTGATTAATACATTACTAATTTTGCATTTGTACATTACAATATATATTAATGTATTAATACTTTAATTTAGACATTATATTAATAATTTAATACATTAATTTAAATTACTAAATTAATTATATTAAGTAATAACTTAATTATATTAAGTTTAACTTAATATATTAAGTAATTAAAATTAATAAATTGATGATGATGATGATGATTAATGTACACTAAGATCGAATTGGTCTATCGGACCTTAATAAGGTAAGTGATTACTTGCGATTCTTTAGAATTTTGTTTCTGTGCTCGAAAAGCATTAAGAGAAGCTTTCTAAGATCACCATACTTTTGTTGAGTTAAGAGGTTAGGAAGGTTGGCAGTGTGATAAATATTTTGAAAATGAGATCTAATATAGGTATAGGCTCGACAATCTAAGAGGAAGTGTTTTTCATATTCAACATTTTTAGTGTCACAAAGGTGGCACACTCTTTCATCCGATGGCGTTTTAGGAATTGACCAACGCCCAGTTTCACTATGGAGCTCGTGAGAATTTGTTCTTATCTTAGCAATGCTTATTTTTTTCTTTACACTTAGAAAAATAGATAGATAATTTTGATCTTCTAGATTAGGGTTGATTACATCTTTATAATACCTTAATTTTCTTTTTTCCTCTAACTCTTTATCACACCACATTTTCTCCTTAAATTTTGATTTGACATTTTTTTTAATAGTATCTTTATTCTGCAAAATGGTTTCTTCCATGATTCCCTAGTAGTTTAGCCAAGACCGGGTATCTTTATGCCATCCTCGCTTTAGTTGATGGTGGTTATGACTTAATTTTGAAGTAATTTTAGGTAGCCTTTTGTCTTCCATGTTGTTTAACTTGTTCTTATACATTAGGTATCTAGTCATAAACATGCTCTCAATGGGGGAGAGGATTTTTTCTAAGAGGAGGATGGGATAGGGTGTATTTCCTTTAATTTTGAGATTACATGTTATAAAATTCTTTTGTATTTTCTCTATCTTTCTCCCAGATTCACGAGAGATACTACAACCCCATACTTCACATCCATAAAAAATAACAAGTGTAAAAAGAGTCTCAAAGATGATTTTCTTCTTATCCCAACTCCAAATATCAATTGATTTACAATTGTTTTCAAGCCCATAATAAGATTTCCATCCCCCAATAATCCTTTTCTCAATGCTATAATTCCAATTGATCTTGTGGTGAATATCAATTCCAAGATATTTGTATGAAGTCACTTCCTCCAAGTTGTTGTTTTCATATATAGAGGTATCATAAGAGATCTTATTGGATTCAGTAATCATGACCTTTGTCTTATTAGTATTAACAGTCATACCCATATTTGAGCAAAAATCCTTGAGGATTCTTAGTTGGTTTTCAAGATCATGGGGACTCCTTGCCAAAAGAACGATATCATCGGCATAAATAAGAATATTGATGACTATAGTATATACCAGTAAGAGTAGGGCTAACACAACCTGCTTTTTCCAAGCATTCTTCTAACTCGTCAATGTATATGTCGAAAATGGTAGGGGACAAGGGACAACCTTGTTTGACTCCAATATTGCAGTTAATCTCTTTTGACCAGCCCTCATTGTTTTTAAACTTAGCCATAACGTTCTCATACATCCTTATTGCAGCATCCCTCAACTCGAGAGGCACTTTTATCTCTTCCAACTTATTCCAAAGTTTTTTCTTAGGAACCATGTCAAAAGCTTTTCTAAAGTTAACAAAACAACAAAAAATATTGGTTTTGGTATTGCGGAACTCCTCTGCAATGATCCTAAATGTAACAAGATGGTCCATAGTTGAATTATATCTCCTAAACCCGGTGTGACCTTTAGCTCTTTTACCGTGACTTTCTATCCAAAGGCTAATCTTCTTTTCCAAAATAATTCCATAAAGATCGGCTAAAATCGGGCTAATCATAATGGTCCTATAATTAGAGGGAATGTTTCTATCCCCATTTTTAAAAATAGGAACATTGAGGCTTTGCATCGAGGGTTTAGGGAAGCCTTGTTGCTAAATTGAAGATCTTGTGTATGTGAAGGATAAGGATTGGCCCTCTCATTTTAAGAATTTAAGCTTGGTAGCCTTCAATGTCCTTAGCTTTCCCATTTGTGAGTTGCTTAACCCCGAACTCTATGTCATATAAAGAAAAAACTTCTTCCTTTGTAGAGACAATAGGAATGGTTTGCATGGAATTAGGGAACTCATAAAGACATTTAAGGTAGGAATTCCAGATCCTTAAGGGAATCCTATTATTTTCTTTAGTATTGCATTTTAGAATTTGGCTCCATGGCTTCTTAGGATCCAACTTGTATAGTTGTGAAAGTTTATCTTGCCTTTTATTGATATAATATATCTGTTTCCTTTTAATTAGGGTTTTGTACTTATTGATCTTATCGAGTTTTAAGGGCTCATTAGAAGCATCCCTAATGACTTTCCTAGCAATTTTGCATTCTTTATGATACCAAGGGTTGGTCGTTCTATTATTCTTTTTATAGGACACCTTGAAAGAGAACTTGTTAATAGAAGTGAATAGGGTAGTTGTAAAATTATGATAGAGTTATTCAATGTTGTCCTTATAAGTTAGGAGGTTTAATTTACTATTTAAATCCTTTAAGAAAATGTCAACTTTACTTTTGTCAAAGCCCAAATTCCTTTGATTATTAGAATTCTCTTCAGTGATGCTCCTATGCATGAAAAAAATTAGAGTTAGGGTTAAAGGTTTATGATCACAGTGAGGCTCATGGTCATTTAAAAGGTCAAAAGTTGTTATTTGGTTGGAAATGAAGATATCATATATCACATAATCTACAAAACTACTACCTAGCCTATGAATACAGATCATCTGGTTGGAGTTTGGCCACTTCATTACTCCATTGCAAATTATTAGGTCTTGAGAGATACAAAGATTCACCAACTCAGTAGCAAAGAAATTCTCAATTAGGTCTTTAGAGCTTCTTTTGTAGCTATTAGATAAAACAAGGTCATCATCTAGCCATAAAGGATTATTGTTGCACTCATTACTTAAAAGAGTAGCTTGTTTAGTTGCAGTCCTAGCATTAAAGTCTCGTAACAAGAGGATATTACCTTACTTTTTAAATTATAAATATCTTGTTCTAAATTATTATAGGGACAATTTTTATCTAGATTATTTTTAATACATTAAGTTAGTAATTTAAAAATTATATTAATTTTTAATACTTTAACAATATTAAGTAATAGATTTTTAATAAATTATTAATTATTTAATATAATAATATATTAATTAAATAATACAATAATTAATAATATATTAATACATTATTACATTAATAATTAATTAATACAGTATTATTATATAGGTATTAATATATTAATGGCTGTCCCTATGGCATCCTTGCATACAAGATCACAACCATTCCTTTATGATTCTTCGTTGCCTACTAGCAGAGCAGCTGAAAGGAAAAATATGAAGAATATGAAAAGAAAGGTGATAAGATGAAAAGAAAAATATGAAGCAACTTAAGTAAATGTTAAAAACCAAACAGGTCAAAGAAGCTTTTAAAAATGATATATCATGACAATTCTTATTCTATTGGATGAAATTCAAGTTCCAAAATTCTGAAATTTTCAAATTTATCATTATTAAAAGCTAGTTATTAAATTTCTATAAAAATTGTAATTTTGAATGGTTTAATTGATGATTTCTTCCCATTCTCTTTTGGGTTGGATGAAGATCCCATTGATATCAATCCCTTCATTCCCAATAAATTAATAAAAAACAAAGCATACTAGAAGCAATTACAATATTACCAACCTATCCTTGCAGCGGTGCCTTCCTAGAAAAGGTCATTCTCGACCCCAAAAAACATTCTTATAATCTACTCGTGACGTCGTCCCTTCCCAGAAAATGGCCATTGTTGACCCTAAAGAGTTTCTCATAATGTCCAAAGCTTCGTTATCTTCCTCGTTGCATACAGGAATTTACCATAACCATTCCTTTATCTAGTAAGAAGCTTCACTATCTTCTTCGTTTATTAGTAAGAAGCTTCACTATCTTCTTTGTTGCCTGTAAAAATCGATTATAACTATTCTATTGGAAGAAGTTTAAGCGTTCTTAGATTCTGAAATTTTTCAGTTTGTTATTGAAACTCTATAAAAATTGTAATTTTGATATCAATCTCTTCATTCCACCGCAGTTGCAGATTGCACCATGACAAGTCTACGGCTCCTGGCAGCAGGTAAAATTACGGTTTCTTCCTATTTCAGTGTCTTCTATTGAACCTTACTGTGAATTTGTATTTTGTTTCCATTATTTTGTTCGGGGTTGGACATAGATCGCACTGATATTAATCTCTTCATTCCACCACAGCTGTAGTTTGCACCGTGGGAGGACTTGTTTCCCTAATAAGTACGTTTATAATTTCTTCCTATTTCACCATCTCCTATTGAATCTCACTTTGAAATGGTATATTCGGGTTTGACTAAGATTATACACTGATATCAATCTCTTCATTTAACAGCATGTACAGTTTGTATAGCGAAAATTGATGCTACAGATAGTTGTTCCCCGATATTCACAACAGGATGTAAATTAACGATTTCTTCCTATGTCAGTGTATTTGATTGTCTCACTGGAAAATTGTATCTTTTTTCCATTATTCTCTTAAGGGTTCAATGAAAATCACATTGATATCAATCTATTCACCCCTCGCAGATTTCGTCGTTCTAGGACAAGGGATGTTCTTCGGCATCCTCTTTTTCATAATACTCTGCATAACTTGTCCTGCCTTTTTGAGGAGAATTAAATCTCCTCCTGGCAGCTCTATTTCAATGGTGGAGAAAGTCCTAAGGGAATATGGTTATGAAATGTCAATGCCAACCAGATATTCACACTCTCACGTCAAGAAGATCACAAACATCTTTGCAGAAAAGTTGGTCGAAGGAGGTTAAGGAGGTTATGGCGTGGTTTATAAAGAAAAGATCTGCAATGCAACTCCATGTTAGAGATAATGCTTTCATTAATATTGTATTAAGTTTGGGGATTTGGTTTGAGATCTTGTAGGAGATTGTTGAGATATTAGCTCAACCCACATCTCCATATTTGAAGTTAGTTGGATCTCACTTCAACTATATATACTTTGTATCTGAATTTAATTGAATAAAACAAATTATTATTTTGTGTGTAATTGTTGTGCAACAGTCACTCTCCCAATTTCTACAATTTCTATTTTGATATCAAAGCCACGAAAATGTAGAGCCACGAAGATGTGAGCGTTGATAAGTATAGGAGAGTGGAGTAGAATGTTAATTCCGCTGTGTGTAAGAGAGGTGTTGGATAAAAGATAGCTACAACAATTGTCATATTTTTTTGTTGAGTGGCACTACGTGAAGGAGTTTTGATTTATTCGCCAGTCGCTAGCGAGAGGGGAGCAAGTCACTGTGCTCCATTTCCTTCTTGATCAAGCAGCTTCGGCCACCGATGTCGTTCAAAGAAAACACGAATTGAGGAACCAACGCCTTGGTTCACTAGACGTCTCTCATTGTATCGCATATCGATCTTCAACATCAGAAGTTTGGAGAGCCATATATTCTCCTATTAAAATATGATCACAGCAACTGTGAGAAAGAAGGAGAACATGAGTGATACAACACTTTCCATGAGAAACAACCAGCCTTGTGTTCAGCTTATTGATAAAAGGCAAGGTATGTCCTCATCTCATGGCATATGTATCGACTTGCACGCTCTGCCTAAGAAGGAGACGCCATCACCTAATCCACCACCGATTTGAGGAAGATGCACGAATTTATTTGCTGCAATGTATTAAAAAAAAAACGGGGGAAATTATATTAATTAATGTGTATGTATTTTGATTGTAAAAATTTTGTATCGCAAAACCAATCAACGAACATAATATCATAATTTAAATTAGTGGTTCTTTATGTACTTAGGTGCTACAGGAACATTTTACTGATTTGGTTATGCATATTCTGTGATAAGTTGGTGGATCTTGTTGTACTTCGAGTTTCAAGATCAATAGTTACAGGTTATTTTGTGAGTGTATAAAAGGTCATTGTATGATTGACTGTTGAAAATATGAAGTAATCAGATCATTGTCCTATATAACTGTTGAAATTTTCTCTTCGGGGAAATTCAACAGATGGTACTTTATCCATAAGATAATTCAGTATCGAGATTGTCCTTCGCTAGTCCTTCGAGAAGTCGAGAAGCGTCAGTTCTACAAAGAACGTCAAAGATGGTCATAAGTTTTTATATTTTAAATGTGTCAAATGGGAAGATCGAATGTGTGGAGAAGAAAAGAGTGGAAGCCACAAGGTTCAGAGTGGGTGTAAGCATTGATGAAGACCAGTCACACAAAGAAAAATGACAAATTTGGTAATTGTGATTTCAGTGTTGTAAGTTTTTTTAATGTAAGAATTAAAGGGAGGTGTTAGAGATAATTATTTAATTAATGTTGTACTAAGTTTGGGGATTTGGTTTGAGATCTTGTAGGATATTGTTGAGATATTAGCTCAACCCACATCTCCATATTTGGAGTTAGTTGGATCTCACTTCAACTATATATACTTTGTATCTGAATTTAATTGAGCAATACAAATTATTATTTTGTTTGTAATTGTTGTGCAATGGTCACTCTCCCAATTTCTATTTCTCCAATGGCTCTAAAGCTTCTTGATAGGCATAGGCACAGCGAGGCCCAATTCATGAATGAAGTGACCACCATTGGACATGTCCATCATGTCAATCTGGTTCATCTATTGGGGTATTGCTTTGAAAACTTTACAAGCGCGCTGCTATATGAGTACATGGATAATGGATCTCTCGAAAAATATATATTTGCTGGAAAAGAGAAGGGGAGAGTGTTAACGTGGGAACAATTGTATTCAATCGCTTTGGGTGCAGCTCGAGGAATTGCATATTTACACCAAGATTGCAACACGCGCATCGTACACTTCGACATCGAACCTCACAATATATTGTTGGACGCAGAGTTCACACCAAAAGTTTCAGATTTCGGTCTGGCGAAACTTTGTGAGAAGGGAGACGACCATATATCGATGATGGCCGAGAGAGGGGTGTCGGGTTATGTTTCTCCAGAGCTGTGTCACAGTGATGCGGGTCCTGTTACAGATAAATCAGATGTCTATAGTTTTGGAATGCTCTTGCTGGAGATTATTGGCGGGAGAAAGAAGCTCGATGCGCAGTTGAGTCGTTCCATTCAGTGGTACTTTCCTGATTGGGTTTCCAATATGCTCGACAGTGGGTAGTTAGGGATATGATTGAGAGGAGGAAGAGGAGAAACTGAAACAAAGATGAGGAGAAGGTGATCAAGCTCATGACTAAAGTTGGGTTGTGGTGCATCCAATATAACTCCAAAGATCAGCCTTGTATGAGAAGTGTTGTTCAAATGTTAGAAGAAAATGGAGACGAGGTGGCAAATCCTCCCTCACCCTCCAATATTCCCTCCTCTACACCTGAAATACCTTTGTTGTCCAGCACTGAAGAATATTCATCAATTTATATGTAGAGGAGATTGGGTTATTCAAAGTCATCTTTGCACTGTTGCGAGTCAATCGTCTATACCATGCTACGTATGTAATATTCAACAGCTCAGGGACTCTGGTATGAATATAGGGGACTTTCGTATGAATTGGGGGGCTTATTCTTCCAGCACACAAGCTCTTGCTCTTGTTGCTATGGGCCATTTAAAATGTATAAAATATATGTGTAGTCGATAGGTTGAAATATTTTCTCGACAAAAGTTGTGGGTTCAATTTGAGATCGTTGTGATAATGAGGAATATGTGGTGATTGAATGTGATGCCTTTCATATCAAATATCAAATATTTGAATAATGATTTTTCTAGCATGCAAGATGACAATTATAATTTCTAACATGCTTCATACTCCAAAATAGACATGCAATTACATCATTTTCTTTATGTAAGTTATAATAACTCGTTAACATAATCTATCAATAATATTGAATGTAAGGAGACTTCTTGCACCAAAGTTCTAACGTATAAGGCATATAAATGTTTAAAGGAAAAGTCAGAAATATAACTGAACTAATAAACATGAAACAACAGTTAAACTGGATCTGAACTGATGATGCATACATGCTCCCTCTATTTCTCTCCTCCATAAGGCCTCTAAGCCCTAATTACTTTTGTATGGAACTGCGGAAGGGAGGGTGTATTTTTGCTGCTGTCATTAATGCTGCTGGATGGACTACTATACAAAACTTCTAATAGAATACCGTCTTTGTATATGTTAGATCTTCTTTGTTCGCTGCTACCATTAATGGCATTTTGTTGGACGCTTTTTGAGTTATTAAAAGTCCAACACTCCCTCTTACCCAGGAATGTTTTACTTGCCAAATACAAAAATCTATGTTAAAATTAGGAAAATTGATCTTGGAAGGGGTCTAACACAAATTATATAACTTGTTACCCATTCAAATGAAAGAAACTACCTCACCAAAAATTTATATTTAAATTGATTGAATGCAAATTGTATCCTCTTGCTTACTTCAAGGTGTGTTTTAATCTCTACCATTAAGATTCAAAGTGGTTGTATTCCATGGTTCCTAAACCACAAAAATAGTTTATAAAACTAAAGTCATTAAGATTCAAAGTGGTTGTATTTCATGGTTCCTAAACCAACATAATTAGTTTATAAAACTAAAGAATAATTGTGACATATATAACAATATAAATAGTAATGAAAAGAATTATAATTATATTTATGACATATTTTTTTTTATCATGATTACAATTATAATTTTTGGTTTTAAAAATTCATCATCAATACTAACCCAACATAGAAAATGACACATTTTGCAACCTCATTGGACATTGGAATGTCAACAAAAATTATGATGAGACTCAATCTCTTCAATGACTTAATTTGTGAATCTAATAAGAATGGAATTTGAAACCACATTATTGATTTGATCCGTGATCAATGTTGAGACCATAAATATGGCAATGCTTACAACCTAGGCATGTTGCAAATTAGTTTGTAACTAATCTAATTTTTTTTTGTAATAGACATTGTGGCCATCATATTTTTAGTATTTTCAAAACAAAATGCTTACGACCTAGGTATGTTGCAAATTAGTTTGCAACTAATCTAAAAAAAAATTGTAATAGACATTGTGGCCATTATATTTTTAGTGTTTTCAAAACTTTTAGAGTTTTCTAACAACTTATTTCATGACATTATTTATAATGAAAATAATAATGTTTTTGTTAACTAAAGTATTTAATGGTTTTAAAAGTCAAATTTTGATTCTTTGTGATTAGTTCAAAGTTATTTTATTAAAATTAATAAATAAATATTCACCTTCTTTTATATATATATAAATTAGGCCACCCAATAATCATATATTATACACTATAACAAGTTGACTATGCATGCTGGAAAAAATATTGAATTAATTTCAAAACAATACATCCTAGAAAGCATCACAAAGATCATGTAAGAATATCCACCTAAACTATTCCATTAGCATCATTGTAGAAATAAGCTTCATTACCATTTGGAACCATTAATTTTGTGACAATTAAAACTCACTCAATTGCATCTTCTTCAAAATATACAGGCCATTAAAACTCACATTACTATGTTTACAATAGGCTATGATGCACTTACATTTGAAATTATTATCATGATTTCTCTCAATCAAAGTGAATTTCTACCTTATGGGATTATATTTTATCTAGATCTCTAACTCCAACTAAACCTCACAAATATTAAATTTGTTCCACCTCATCTTAATTTATATTAGGAATATGAACAACCCTCATACCCATCCCATGTAACATGACAATAAATGAATTAGGATAAAAACTCAATGACATAAGCAATGCTAATGGGAAGTTTGTCAATGGCATATAATGGATGTTCATGCAAGAACTTCACCTCGTCGTGATTAAAACATGTTGATGTTATTAATGGGTGTGTGAGGCTCTGAAGATTAAACTCTTTGTTTTTGGGATTATCTAATGCATTGCATTACCCTAAGTCACATATGTGGTCTTAGTGGATTCAACCATAGGGAACTTTTAAGGAATTTTAAAGAAATGTTGTAATATGTGGTCTTAGTGGATCCAACCATAGGGAACTTTTAAGAAATCTTAAAGAAATGTTCTAAGGAACATATATGTGGTCTTAGTGGATTCAACCATGGAATCATGGGAATTTTTAAGAAATATTTTAAAGTTTTATTTTAAAGGATAAGATTAATCTTCTACAAATCTTAAAAAGTGCTCCAAACCAAGTCATTATTTTTCATTAAATGGAAAAATTATTAAGAGAGCGCAACATGTTTACTATAACTCTAATTCTTAGAAGTTCATAAGGAGCCTCAAGTTATTTCGAAAAGCTTACAAAATCTCCTTAATCAATGTGAGCATGGACTTAAGAAAGTAATTCATGGATTGCCTCTCATCAAAGAGTATGCACATGCTATTGAGTTAATTTTGGGTAGTTATCCATTCAATGTTAGACTTTATTTTTTTCTATATTCTCAAAAGAGTGAGACAAAGTAAATGGTTTGAGACATATTAGAAGTTGAAATCATACGTTTGTGTTCTCTTCTCTAGGAATCTTAGTAAAAAAGAAGGATAAGTCTCAGAGGATGTTCCTAGTCTATATTGAATTTAATAAATTGCTCTTAAAGATAAGTTTATCATTCCTACCATTAACAAATTATTAAATGAATTACTTGGTGCAATTTATTTTAGAAAGTTTGATCTTCACTCAAGAAATCATCAAATATGTGTTAAAAACAAAGATGTGCCTAAAACAACTTCTAGAACTCATGAATATCTCTATGAATTCTTGGTGATGCCATTTGGTCTCACTAATGTTCCCTGGTGTAAATTCCAAATCCTCATAAATTTTGTTTTCATGCCTTTCCTTATAAAACATGGGAAGGTCATTTAGGACCTGTGAATATGATATTGCAAGAGATTGAATGCAACCAATTTTATGCCAAAAAATACAAGTGTTATTTTAGGTGTGCAAGACATTGAGTAGGAGGGGAATGTTGTATCACATGGAGTGATAGTAGTGTACTCATACCACAACCAATCAACCATTATATTAGTAGGAGGCACCACTCCTTTGTGGTTAGCCTCATTGGCATAAGGATAGTGGTATATTAGAGCTTATAGACTAATGTGGACCACTTCTAAACCAATGTGGAATAAACTTAGTTTTGTAAAAAGAGTTAATTAAGTTCTAGAAACAATTCCAAGCTGCAACTTAGTAATATAATTGACATTTTTAAAAAGTCATGTGAAAATGGTGAAAAGGGAATTGTTGCAAAAAGTTTGTATTTTTTCAAATAAAAATAGAGAAAGATCAAACAACAACCATATTCACACTACATTAACCAATCAAAAATCAAATAAAGCATCACTAATTACATTTATTACATTTATTTTAATTAAAAAAACTTTTATGAAAATCAAAGGTAAAGTAATTCAATCATAATGACAAATATAGTTAGATGTGAGTCACAAAAACTACATTCATTGTTACATATAATAATCATGTATCTTTGTAGTCTAAATGTTTTAAGTTTGGTTCTTTTCTAATGATGTTATTAATTTGATTTTGTTCCAAATGAGGATATTTGAGTAATTAAGTCTACTTAAAATCCTCACATTGTTTTAACCTCTTCACTATCCAATACTCCTTAACAATGTTAGAATCTCTTCAATATCCTTTATTCTCTCCTTATGCTCTTGAACACTATGCATAATTGTTATCATTATATACCACACTTCCCAGAAAAAATAAGTTTGAAGCATTATTGATAACATTTCATTATTTCTTTTAGTTTTAAAATACCATTTCTCATCGGCTCATTGATGTGTACTGGTACACCATCTCTCAAAAATGAATGCACAGCCAAACAAAAATTTAAATCACTTTCATTAACCAAAAAAAATAGATTTTTTTGTAAATTATATTTTTAATTAAAGAAAAACCTTTCACCTGAACCACTTATCTATTGGAAATTTTAATCATTTTCTAACGATCAAAATCCTCTGAAATTTTAATGATCAAAATCCCTAAAAATAAAACCGTACTGTCAATGTTTCAATCAATCAAATAAAAATTAGGAATAATTTAAAAAATATATATAAATATCGACATTTTAAATATATCCAATGATGTTGGTTCCCTGTCTGCCAAAAAATGCAACTTCCTCTCACCTTCTTCTTAATTATATACATGTTCTTCAATGGCCCTTCAAACACGGGTTAATTATTGATAAATTGTGGAGCAAAGAGAAATGCAGAGAGAAAAGAATAGTATATTCAAATGTATGAAGAAGTACTGAAGAGTTACCAACAATAGGAAATAGCTGAGCTTATATATGCTCAAGAAAGACAAGAATGGAAAGTACAACTGTCCAGTACAACTGGCAGTGTACGGTTATACTGTTGAGGGTACCATATATTTAACACTCCCTCTTAGACTCAACAATTACAATCAGCAGCACTGACTATGCCTAAGTGTTGTCTCTGGAAGTCAAAAACTGACTTTCCTAGTGGCTTGGTGAAAATATAAGCAAGATGATCTCTAGAACCACAAAATTGTAGTGCAATGTCACCATTATTGACTAACTCGCGTATGAAATGAAACCGAGTGTCAATGTGTTTACTTTTCTTGTGGAACACATGGTTCTTGGATAATGCAATTGCTGATGTGTTGTCACAGAAGATAGGAGTTGGATCCTTCTCTGTTCGTGACATGTCTTTCAATAATCTTCTGAGCCATACTGCTTGACAAGAAGCTGAGGTAGCAGCTAGATACTCTGCCTCTGCAGAAGATATTGATACAATCGGTTGCTTCTTCGATGCCCATGAAATCAGGTTCGTGCCCAGTTGAAAAACATATCCTGATGTGCTCTTCCTGTCATCTAGGCTCCCTGCAAAGTCACTATCTGTGTAACCAGAGAGTTGATTACTATCAGATTTAGTGTACCATAAACCAACATGTAGTGTTCCTGCTACAATCTTTGACAGATTTGAGTGATTTCTTGAAATCTTTAAACAATTTTGCCTTTCTCATGAATCTTTAACAATTTTGAGCATTTTCTTCGAGTTCTTTAAGTGAACATTCGTTCTGCAACTCTTCTGCGTCAATATTTGACGGTTCTTTGAAAAAACTATGCAGGTTTCTTCTTCTGCGTTCTCTTCGTCCAGGATCTTTCGAGCGTTGTACGCTCTACTTCCTCCGCAAACTTGTTACGACGATCTTTAAAGAGTATTACGGCCAGCTCTCCAAGCCTTGTGAAAAAACTGTGTCGCGTGCTCTCAAGATGCGTGTAAGCTCTGCGCTGTGAGGATCGTGTTGCTCTCTCGACTGTGTGAAGAGGCTTACTGTTGAAGCTCTGATACCATGATAAATTGTGGAGCAAAGAGAAATGCAGAGAGAAAAGAATAGTATATTCAAATGTATGAAGAAGTACTGAAGAGTTACCAACAATAGGAAATAGCTGAGCTTATATATGCTCAAGCAAGACAAGAATGGAAAGTACAACTGTCCAGTACAGCTGGCAGTGTACAGTTATACTGTTGAGGGTACCATATATTTAACAATTATGTGTAGCCATCATTGTGCAACCAAGTCGGCCACTCATACGCGGGTTAATGTTACGTTTCCATCGCAGTGCAACCAAGTTGGCCACTCATACGCGGGTTAACACGCCTATTTACCACAATCGGATTAAAGATGACTAGTACCACGGTCACAATTCCATTATACAAACACCAGGCATCTGTCAGGATGTAATCATTTCACCGCATCTGTGCAAACGGTAAATCGGTGGCTTGACTTTTCAAGGTTGGAGACACCAACGGTGGATTTGTTAGCGGTGGTTGCCTTAACCTTTGCAGGGCACAAGACATCATCACCGCCTTAATAGATTGTAATCGTATATGATTCTGAAAATATTTTTGAATCGAAATTGCACACAGTAATTATTTGATTTTACCGATTGCGAACATGAGCCGAAACTTGAACTCCATTCTGCTCTTTGTGTTTCTCACATTTGGTATTAGAGCACTCGCGTTACACTCCAGGTGTGCCCACGAAGCCCCATACGTGGCACACATTGTAATTCGGGGGGAGTTGAACTCGAAACCTCATGGAACTTCATTTTCACGGCACTTGCCAATTGAGCTACCCCCCCGGGGGCTCTTTCAAACTTTTATTAATGGTTACGTCTAGTAGTAGTTCTTCTCAGATTCAGGTTCCTATCCTGAGCGAGAAGTCATATGATTCCTGGTATATTGATATGAGGACGATTTTGTGTTCTCGAGATTTGTGGTCTTATGTTATTGATGGTTATGCCGAGCCAGCTGATGCTGCAGCAGAATTGGCTCTGTCTAATGTTGATCATGTTTTGCTAAAGGAAAACGGGAAGAAGGATAACAAAGCTCTTGGATTAATCCAGCAAGGGTTAAATGAATCCATTTTTATGAAGATTTCTAGTGCTACATCTTCGAAGATGGCTTGGGACATTCTTGAACCCTGTTATCAAGGTGTGTCCAAGGTAAAGACATTCAAGTTACAGAACTTGAGAAGGGACTTCGAAAATTTGAAGATGAAGGATAATGAAAGTGTTGATACTTTCATGACTCAAGTGATGAGTGTTGTGAACTAGCTCAGACAGTATGGAGATGATATTGAGAATAAAAGAGTTATTGAGAAAGTGCTGAGAATTTTGCCCAAGAAGTTTGAACCTGTTGTTGTACCCATAGAAGAATTTAAAGATTTAAGTATAATGTAAATTGATGAATTAACTGGTTTTCTTGTTGCTCATGAATCTAGGATATCTAGATATGAAGAAGGATCAATGGAGCATGCTTTCAAATCCCAACTGCATGTTACCAAAGGCAGAGGAAGGTTTTATAATCATGGAAGAGGAGGTCGATTTTTTGGTCGAAGGGACAACATAACTGAATCAGAGTCCGAGGAGAAGTCCTAGTAGAATCCTCCTAATTTAAGAGGGAGCAACAACAAACCCTGGCAGCAAGAAAATCAGAGGTATCATAAAACTAAAGTACAATGTTATTATTGTAAAAATTTTGGGCATTTTTTCTAACAAATGTTGGAAGAAGCAGGCAGATGTTGGAAAGCAATCTGCACATATCACAAATGAGTCTGAGGATCATCAAAATCTTGTGTTTCTGACGTGTAATGTCACTCAGGAAAGTGCAAATGATATTTGGTTTTTGGATAGTGGTTGCAGTAACCACATGACTGGTAATAAGGATTTATTTTCTTCTATTTATACTAGTATTCAGTCTGAAGTAAAACTGGGAAATGACTGTAAGGTTACAGTTAATGGTAAAGGTGTAGTTCCAGTCTACACTAAGAATAATCAAAGAAGAAATATTGACGATGTTTATTTCGTTCCTAGTTTAAAATGAAATCTTATTAGTATAGGACAGCTGATGGAGAAAAGGTACAAAGTATTCTTGAAGAACAAGGTATGTACAATCTATGATAAATTACCCAGCAAACAATTGATTGCAAGAGTTGATATGACCAAGAATAGAATGTTTCCACTTGTTATGAGAAATGATTTAAGTGGTTCTTTGAATTCTTATAAAGATAGAAGTTTAGATGAATCTTGGCTATGGCATTTGAGATATGGTCATTTACATTTTGGTGGCTTAGATTTGTTACAGAAGAAGCATATGCTAAAGGGGTTGACCTGTATCCAACAACTTGCAAGCTCTTGTGAAAGTTGTATACTTGGGAAGCATCACACAGAGAAATTTGTTGCAGGTGTTTCCTATAGAGCAAAAGCTCCATTGGAAATTGTCCACACCGATTTATGTGGACCTATGCTAACACCTTCTTTAACTGGCTGTGTTTATTTTATGACTTTCATTGATGATTTCAGTAGGAAGACTTGGTTGTATTTGTTGAAACAAAAATCTGAAGCTTTTGAAGTTTTTAAGAGGTTTAAGTCTATTGTTGAAAATGAGAGTGGTCCAACCATTAAGATCCTAAGGTCTAATAGAGGAGGTGAGTATTAGCTGAATGAATTCATTGAATTTTGTGATCTTCATGGAATTAAAAGGTAGTTTATTTCTCTATATACTCCACAGCATAATGGAGTGGCTGAAAGGAAGAATTAGACCATCATGGACATGGCTCGAAGCATGTTGAAATAAAAGCATCTTTCAAATGAATATTGGGGAGATGCGGTTCTTTGCTCTGTTTTTATCTTGAATAGAAGTCTGACCAAGACCGTGGGGGATCGTGTACCTCAGGAAGCTTGGGACGGTAAGCCTTGCAATGTTTCTCCTTTCATAATTATTGGATGTATTGCATTTGCGCATGTACCTGCGGAAATGAGGAGGAAGTTGGATGACAAAAATGAGAGATGTATCTTTGTTGGATACAGTGAAGAGTCTAGGTCATATAAACTCTACAATATCATCACCCAAAAATATGTAATCAACAGAGATGTTCAATTTAAAGAAGATCAAGCCTAGGATGGGAGTATTGACAAATCAATTTCAGAGGGATCTGTGTTACCCCATGAAGATGATGATGGAGCTGAGTAGGTTGAAGGAGATGGATAGTTGGTTCCACATGCACATACGCCTGCAGCAAAAATCCCAACAAGGCAAGCACTAGATTTCAGCCCATCTCAATTTAGAACGCCCATAACTCATGATTGTGGTGAGCCATCTTGACATGGTGGACATCAATCGGATTCACAGGTAAGTAGTGGATCAAATCCCATTTTAGCTTCATTAAGAAACAGATTTAAAGGACAGAAGACTAGAAGCTTAAGAGAATTGTATGATCATAATGAAGAAGTAGATTAGATTTCAAATTTTTCATTAATGGCATGTGATCCTGTAATTTTTTATGAAGTTGGTAAAGAAGATGTTGGGATAAAAGAAATGGATGAGGAGATTGATTCCATTGAAAAAAATAACACTTGGGATCTTGTAGATTTACTTGAAGGTAAGAACAATATTGGTGTTAAGTGGGTTTATAAGACTAAGTTGAATGCAGATGGTGAAGTTGAAAAGTACAAGCCAAGACTTGTAGCTCAGGGGTTTAGTCAGCAACCTGATATTGATTACAATGAAACATTTTCTCATGTAGCAAGAATTGACACTGTGATGATGGTCTTAGCTATTGTAGCTCAAAATAAATGGATCATGCATCAGATGGACGTCAAGTCTACATTCTTAAATTGATATTTTGAAGAAGAGGTTTATGTAAGACAACCTCTGGGTTATGAGATTGATAAGCACGGAGATAAAGTTTACAATTTAAAGAAAGCTTTATATGGATTGAAGAAGGCATCCAGAGTTTGGTATAGAAGGATTGATGAATACCTGATCAGTGTTGGATTCAACAAAATTCCAAGTGAACCAACTCTGTATACAAAGGTAAACCAGAAAGGTAAAATTTTGATTGTCTATTTGTATGTTGATGACCTGATTTTTACTTGAGATCTATCTGTAGATGATTTCAGAAATTCCATGAAAACAGAGTTTGAGATCACTGATTTAGGATTGATGAAGTATTTTCTTGGAATTGAAGTGGATCAATCGGATGATGGCATTTTTATTTTTCAAACTAACTATGGAAATGAAGTATTGAAAAGTTTTAGAATGTTGAATTGTAAACCAGCTGCAACACCTATGGCAATTGGTATCAAACTTAGCAAGTATGATGAGGGATCATATGTTGATCCAACTCTATATAAGAGGCTAGTTAGAAGCCTTATGTACTTAACAATAATCAGACATGATATCATGTTTGCTGCAAGTTTGATTTCTAGATTCATGGAGACTCTGAAGAGTACTCATTGGCAAGAAGGAAAGAGGATCATGATATATGTTGTTGGAACAACTGACTTTAGTATCCAATACAGATCAAGTTTAAACTTTGAGCTGATCGGATATACTAATAGTGATTTTGCAGGTTCCATTGATGATAGGAAAAGCACATCTAGGTATGTGTTCTGTTTTGGATCTAGAGCAGTGGCATGGGCATCAAAAAAATAGCCCATTGTGACTCTATATTCTATTGAGGCATAGTATGTTGCAACAACTATAGCTGCATTTCAAGCTGTATGGATGAGAAGGGTCTTGAATGAATTGTTGCATGACTAGAATAATGCAACCCAAATTGTCTGTGACAATAAATCTTCCATTGCACTGTCAAAGAATCACGTCTTTCACAAACAAAGTAAGCACATTGATACAAGGTATCATTTCATTCGAGAGCTGGTAACTGGTAAAGAGATTCTTGTTTAGTTCTGCAAATCTGAAGAACAATTTGCAGACATATTTATGAAGCCTTTGGAAAATGAATTGTTTAAAATCCATAGAAGAAATATTGGGGTCTACAAGCTATAATGCATTTTTTACAACAATTTTGTTTTACATATTTTCAGTTCGTTTTTCTCTAAAATGATTAAGAGGGAGTATGTCAGGATGTAATCATTTCACCGCCTCTATGAAAACAGTAAATCAGTGGCTTGAATTTTCAAGACTCGAGACACCATCGATGGATTTGTTAGCGGTAGTCGCCTTAACCTTTGCAGGCCACACGACACCATCACCGCCTTGATTAGTCTTTTTATAAGATTGAAGAGGCATTTTTGTTTGTATATATACCTGAAACGGATTGTAATCGTATATTATGATTCTGAAAATATTTTTGAATCGAAGTTGCCATTGTGTATTCAGAGGTGTTATCTCCGTTAATACTTTGTTTTTTATTTGAGTTTGTAAACTCATTTGGTTCTTTGATCACATTCACCATATTGTTTTTAATTTTATTAAACATAGTAATTATTTGATTTTACCAATTGCGAACCCGGTCCCATATTTACGCGGAGTTTATTTAGTGCACGGATTTTTATTTATTGCACGGATTTTATTTACTACATGGAGTTTATTTACTGTGCGAAGTTTATTTTTGTTGGTTTGCATCGAGTGTTTATGTGAGATGAAACTTGAACTTTGTTCTTCTCTTCATGGTTTTCATAGCATCGCTATCATAAGGCCAATATCTAGCGGCAGGTGGATTATAAGTAGTCAAATTGATGTTCTATAATCCATCTGCTTTCATATTTGATGGTCTATAATCCATTTGTTTTTAGATTCTAGGTTTAGTGAGACTTTCAATGTTATTTCACAAGCTGGATATTGTTTTCTTTTCATGTCAAGTCGACATCATTCAATACTGTGTAGCAAGCCAAATATTGCTCGTCAAAGCCCATGTCTACCTCAAATCCACCTTCTTATTATCTTCCTTTTCATCATAACCACATGCTCTTCTACAACTTATTACGACTTTCAATGCTACTTGTCTTTCATGCCAACTAGACACCATTCAATACTGTGTACCAAGCTGGATATTGCTCACAAACACGCATATCTACCACACCTTCTTGTTACCTTCCTCTTCATCGTAACCACATGCTCTTCGACGCCATGGATGATTCATTGTCGTCCCCTGCAAATAAGGGTTATCATCTATTTAAGGCTTATTTCCTGCCTTACATCCAATCCACGCCCCTCCTACTGAATCACACACATCATCTCCTTTTCGGCATATATTCACACACATATTTCTCTCAAAGTGTTTTTTATTCCGGACCCTTTCTCATATTCAATATATTCTATTCTCTCTGCCTCAACCAGTGCCATGGTCAACGTATCCATCGAAGTCCAGTCCATGTCATCAACAAGGTTATTACACCGATAGGCTTCCCCTCTATTGGAATGGGTGGATTAATCAACCTTTTAATAATAAATTTCAATATTAGGATTGGTAATTGAAGATGTTAGCATATTCTTCTTCGTCCTCTCTAATTAATGGATGAGATTTTGATAAATTAAGTTCCACTCATTTATAAATATCTATGTTTATGTGATTACTTTTTCACATTTACTAAATAAAATTAAAAAATTACTTACTCATCACCAGATTGTCATGTTCAATGATTAAGAAATAACAACAGTGATTAAGAAACTGGACGGATGAGTATAGCCACGTGGATGTGAACTGCTATTGTTTCATTTGTGTGGGTGTTTTAATTAATAGTCTGTTCGGTTCGTATTATATTTGTCTAAGGCGTAATGGGTCAAATTTATTATGATAAAAAGGTTGAAGTGTACACATGTATAAATGAAGCAAAAGGCTGTAAAAAAATTGCATTTACCTAGCCTAAAAGGTTTTGTGGTTGAATGATCCGTACATGATCTTTTAAATGACTATGGTTGAGTTTTAATTTTGCATGCGTTAATTAACCATTTGAGAAACTTAGTGAAAGAATGAGGAAAGAAGAAGAATTATAACAGCCATATACACATTTGCATATCTGAAATGAATAATAGACAACAAACCATAAATACGCAGATTGATAACGGAGTTCGGCACAACTTTTGCCTACATCTCCGGGCCTTTTCTCTGTGGGGGAGGCTTCTTTATTTCTGTTCAAATGCTCAAAATTACATCCCTGCAATGCTAAATGGCTACAAGACCGATCTGGTCATGTTCATCCATATCTCTAGAACCCTACAAAGAAAACGACACGTAAAACAGATGTCTGGAGCTCCCAGAAATGATCCGACAGCGTCTCCTCCTCAAAAGCTTCTCTGCATCAACATGGCTTTGGCTTGGCTTTTCTCCAGCATAACTCTGCTCTGACTGACTGCTCTTGGCCTCAAACAGGCCTGGTTTATATAGCCTTGGAGTTGGTTGCTCAGCTCCAACTTCCTCTAAGAATTTGGCCTCCAAAAATGCCCAATAAACCCCAAAAATGGAAGGAATCTGCTAATAATAGGCATAATATTAATAAAAAACCAAAACTTTGTTATAAACCCACTTTATAAACAATATATTATGGGCATAAGCCCCCTCCATCATGCGCGCTCCTCTATTCTTTGTCGCATGGGGCCATGTGGCCGAGTGCCAGCCCAAAGGGCTGCGCGCTGGCCCCCCTTCTTCGGTGCTAACCCTGGTTCTGTGGCGATCCAATAGGGCCACGGGCCAAACTTTATAACCCCCGCGCGTTTTATTGAAACAACTCCCGGTCTTGTGGCGCCCCAATAGGGCTACGGGCCAAATGTTATAACAAAACCCCACGCATATGGTTTCCCTAGCTCCGGTTACATGGAATGGTCGTGTGGTGCGGTATTGCGCCGAGGGTTGGGGCTAAACCCCAGCCCTTTTCCCACTGGTTTTAAACTTTAACCAAATTTAAATAACCTTTCGGCCATTTGTATAACAAGTTCCATGCGTCGCCCACGTGGTTAGCTCGTTCTGCTAGTTCATTGCCCCGAAGGGAGGTCATGGTTTCAATTCCCGGCCGAGCCAAAACCAAATTTTATATAACAAACCAACGAACCAATCTCGGGGTGCCACATGGCAGCCCGTAACTGGGCCACGTGGCACCTTAAAAACCAACCAAACCATGACATGTGTCAAACGCTGATTGGACCATGTGCTTGCCACATCAACTGTTGCGTCATCTGCCGTACTATCACGTTGACCTACCCTGTCATCCTGCCATGTCAGCTGTTGACGTCACCCTGCCACGTGTCACCCTTTCAGTGGTGACACGTGTCACCTTCGGATACATCCAACCGTACGCCAAATCGACCAAATATGTCTGCCATGTGTCACTCCCTGGAGCCACCATGTGTCGCTGTACGGACCTACCACGTGTCGCTGTACGGACATGCCACGTCAGCATCCGTACAGACTGTACAGATTCCACAGTCATCAATTTTTTTTTTTTGCCTGTTTGACCTTTCGGACAGAACGCGATATCTTCTCCATACGGAGCCCGTTTGACAAAGTAAATATACCACCGGAATCAAGAAAACGAGACAGACGCATTGGCATAGTTTTTGTCGCATTCCGAGCACTTTCATTTTTGAGCATTTTTCAAGCCCTATCAGGTTTCTGGATCCAATTTCGGATCATTGAAGACAGACGAGTTTCCAAGGTTGAAATGTTGTAATTGATAGGGTTACACTTGCAACGAAATAAAGAATGCCTTTCCGATAATGAATGTCCAATTTGTTGTTTGAATGAAGCGTTCGTGTGTCTTTCCAGTAATGGAATCTGTGGTTTGAATGAAGCATTTGTGTGCCTTTCCAGTGATGGAAATCCAATCTATTGTTTGAATGAAGCATTCACGTGTTTTTGGCATAAAGAATGCCTTTCCAGTAATGAAGGTCCAAACTGTTGATTGAATTAAGCATTCGTGTTCTATTCCAGTAATGGAAATCTAATATGTTGTTTGAATGAAGCATTTGTGTGTTTCCGGCAATGGAAGGCCAATTTTTGGTTTGAATAAAGCATTCGTCAATGGCATTCAGATACCTATGAACATTGAATTTATAATATTTTTATAATAATATTTGTTACAATATTATCTATTGTTAACCATTAAATTTATTACATTATTATAATAATGCAATTATAAATATGGTTGTTGCAATTAATTAAAATATTTATAATATTTATAATAATATAAAAGTGATTAATTGTTACATTATTAATTAAAATATTTATAATAATATAAATGGTAACAAATTTATAATGGTTGTTGCAAATGTTATAATGGTTGTTGATATACGCGCTATTTATAATAATCATTATAACAAGTTTGTTGCATTATCACCTTAATATTTTAATTTATCCAAATTTATAAATTAAAATGTTTTTAATTTAATGTTACATTATAATAATTACAAATTAAAATGGTTGATAAATATTGTAATTAATCACTTTTACAGTAATATTTGTTACAATTTATAAATGGTTGTTGCATTACTATTCGTTACAATTTATATTATTTTAATAATGGTTTGGTTGTTGCAAACTTATTATTATAATATTTAAATAATGCAATAACTATTTATAAATTTAATCAATTTATGTTATAATATTATTTATATGTAACGACCCTAATTGGATACATGCTTAAAGATTATTAAGTGAGATTTAATTAAAGAAATTAATTATGGTTAACTGAGTAATAATTCAAACTATAGATCACATTTAATGACCCGTGAAATAAAATTAAAAGATCAATGAAAAATGATATAAAAATGGTGGCGTATGCAGAGAGGGATAGCCATGGATCCCGAGAAGATAAAACATTAACTCATGATGAAGGATGGAGGACGGAGGGTGGTTGAAGGAGTAACTGCGTGAGTCGGCCGGGAGGGATAAGGGACGGGAAGAGGAGGATGTGCGCACCATTCGACGGGAGGGGACAGAATGGATGTTGTGGACTGTTGTATTGGCCGTGAGCCTGTGTTATTTTGTGGACTGTTGGCTTGCTATGAGCAAGGAACAGAGTGTTCTGGACTATGACTTTTGATCAGGGGAGGCACTAAGTTGCTGGAGGTTTTGGCCACGGAGGGCCAGGATATCCATAGATATCCTGGAGCTAGGTAGTTTTCCTAGTTGGCAGGGAGGACAGTAGTTTTGGGCAGTTATTTTCTTGTTTGTGGCAGGGTTGATCTGTGTAGCACGGAGCAGAAAGGCAACAACAAAGCAAAGAGGCAACAGAAATTAGCATCAGATCCAGGTACTTGTTAAGTTGTGTATTTATTTCATACTGTAAATAATTTAGTATTTATTGATAAATCCAAGTTACTGAAGTTGCTGTTATAAAAGTCAATATCATGTTATGAAGTTTTGTTTCAGTATACTTTCTTAAAATGTTTAGGAAACTTAATGATTTTTAGAATTATATGGGCATTACATATGGTATCAGAGCGTCTTAGTTCGAAATATGGGGCCTAAGGGCCGAAACCCAGAGTGTTAACTCCAACCATGCTTAACGTGTAAGAGAAAAACGCTCAGTTTGACCTGATATGACTAATACAGGATCTGAAAATATACTCAGGTAGTACCCCTAAGTTATCCAAGCAAATAATCTCATATATCGCAAGCAACAGCTTTAGGTAATACCCTGTAACTAGATCATGTATGGTCACTACAGTTTTAGTCTGAACATTCAATGGAACACCCTTTAAATTAACAGCAGTGAACCAGATAGCTTGAAGGATCACTTCTCACAAAATGACTACCATTAAAGCAGCCCAATAAATCTATTAAGCATGAAATGAGAACTGATAACTTAATTTTATTTGAGCAATGCTTGTCAATGAAGTTTCGGGTAGAAAAGACACCCGAAATCGATAAAAATGTTGAGGGAAACTTTTGTCTAAGGCTTGAAGTTGGTAAGAATTAATAACTACACGAAATGTACCAAATAAAATGAAAAAGGACATTTGCAGGACCTTGAGAAGGCCTACTTCATTTCAAACTTACCTAAATGAGGAACTGCCAATGCGCAGTCGGACAAAGAAAATTTAAAAGACTTGTATTGCGCGGGAACAGTGTAAACTAGTTGCCTGTATTAACCTCGGTGAATTTTAAATAATGTAAAATCTCTTGAACAATATACCAATATAAATGTTAAACTGTGCCAAGGGAATGGGCTGTTATGCGGGAGAACGGATCTGAGCCGTCAGATCTCACATAGAAATCCCATCAGCGGTTAGATCACCAGAAGTTGCGCATGGTTTAAGTCCTAGTGTGCAGAGGAGGAGCCCACAGAAAAGGAGACCGACAGCCGTCGGATGTCACATAGAAAACCCATCAGCTGTAGGATTGGGAGGACATGCACGGAGTTTAGCCTCTAGAGGGGGAGCGTGCAGGAGAAATGATATGAGCCGTCTGATCCTAGATCATGGCCCCGACAACCGTCAGATCTGTGGAAGCTGCACGATGTTTAGCAGTCGGGATATTGGCCATCGAGAAATCGGAGTTCTCAAGGTCATGTGCATTGGGAAACCAATCGCCGCGATATCCCGACGGGGATCTGGACCACCCGTTGGGTGAGGACACGTGGCGGTGATCAGCACCATCGAAATTGGTGCATCAGGAAATCGACATTCCCGTGGACAAGAGATCGGGAAATATTGGTTGAAAATCCTGACGAGATCTGAGCCGTCCATTCACATGGGACAGGGGTCAGGGATCGGACGAAAGTCGTAGATCGGGAAATCGGAGTTCCCGAGGACAAGGAATTCAGGACATTGTAAGTCCCGAAACCCCGAGAGTAAATCCGGACCATCCATCTACAAGGACAGGTGGCAAAGGATCAGGCACCGTCGGAGTTTTGTTCATCGGAGAATCGGGGATTTCGGTGACAAGCGGTTTATGCATTGAGAATTCACGATCCGCGATATCCCGATGGGAGTTTTGAACCATCCATCGGCGAGGACGCATGGCGAGAGATCTCGAGGAGTCGGGGTTCAGCATATTGGAGTTTCCAGAGTCGTGAAACTCTTGCATAATGGAATCGCGATACGCAATTTCCCGACACAATCACAACCGTCCATCTGTGGGATAGGTGGCAACCATCGGAAACCATCGGCGTTTGGACCATCGGGAAATCAGGAATCCCGGGGACATGATGTTTAAGCACTTTGAATTCGCGATCTGCGAAACCCCGATGAGTGGGGGCCAGCTGTCATCACAGCAGAGGAGGAGGATAGAGGCGAAGTGGAGGCCAGCTGTCAGTCAACCCGAGAATCGGGATATCAAAGTTTTCGAGGGTAAAGAAATTGTGCAACAGGAAATCGCGATCCATGATTTCATGATGAGATCTGAGCTGTTCATTACAAAGACATGTGTCAGGGGATCCCGAGGGATCAAGGTTCGACATTTCGGGTTTCCTGCATACAAAGGAATCACGACCGGAGAAGTCGCGAAATCCTGAAACACGATGGGTCCCACAACCATAGCTTTTAAGTGAGGACAGGTGTCAGAAGGTCCAACCTTGTAGGGATTTAGCGACAGGTGGCATCAGAGATCGGGGGATCGGGAATCCAAAGGACGTGCATGCGTTGACATCACAAACACTGAAACCCTGAATCCCGATAGGGTGATACAAGGCCACGGTCACGGAAGTAGGTCTTATGGACCAAGATAGTAGTAAAAGGGGCTAACGGAGAAAAGGGCCCATCAGGAAAGTTGAGCACAACTCCCGATAGGAGGGTTTATGGTAACATGATTGTGAGCACGGTCGTATCGACCAAGGTATAGTCAGTAAGGGGCTAGCTCATAGAGACTGAGCCCATCGCGAATCGGGGTTTGGAGAGGTAAAGATTTCCCGACAGCAAAAAGTCTGAAATCCTGATATAGAGTCGGGGATAAGTCACGGTAGGTGCAGAGGCCGTGACGAGAGAAGATAAGGCCTGTGGATTGGGACATTCGACAGTGAATCCCGAGGGGGATCTAAAGGGCCGCTTCGGCTCAGATGAGTGGAATGTGAACGATCCTGTATACCCATAAAACTAGATATATTTACCCGTATAACACCAGGTATACATTGACGAATAAATTTATAAATACAAGTAAAATAGATTGAAAGAAAAATACCCAAAATCCGTACAGAGCTGAAATTACAAGCAAATTATTGCGTTCAAAAGAGGCAATTACCATTCATTACCACCATGTAAGGAAGGTTTATGTAATTTCTTGATACAGATAACCCCGTGTTCTTCATGAAGGTACTGAAACTGTGCACAACATGCAGACTGAATCATACCTCTTACTATAGCTGAGGGCAAGCTCCACAAAATATACAGACAAGGGATTGGTTCCCAACATTTCAAGGAGATTGGACTCCAGGTCCTGGATATTATCAGGAGCCATACCAATATACTATGTTTCTACAAAACGAACTGGTAAAGTGCTCAAAACAACGGTGTGAATGTGAGCCATAGCAAGGGAGAATCTGGAAACCTCTGAGCGGAACAGAGACAGATCTGCGGTAGACAAAGACTGATGCATGGAAAGTCCCAACGGATGGGAAAGTGAGACCGAGGAAGGACGCGTAGAAGATTGAAAGGCTGATAGGTGGAGAATGATAAGGTTAGATACGAGGAATCTTGAGGAACCTAGACGAGCATGTGGAACCCATGAGTGCCCAAATTCTGTGTGCACGTTTAAACTAATTTTTATAAATTATTAAGAATAATATAAAATAAATTAAATAATTTAGTATAAATAAGGTCAAGTTAGTATAAATTAATGAAAGGTTAATTGGGTTGAGAATTACTTAAATGAATTAAGTATTTATTTAAGTATAAGGTTAATCTACCTTAAAACTTGATGTTGACCAAGCTTAGACGCTTAATCCTAACCCAAGCCTAGCCAATTCCCCTGATGGAGTAATGTCTGTTTACAGACAAGTAAAGAAAACTTACGCCTAACCCTGTTTCTAAGTTTAAGTAGCACCAATTTGAAATGTCCTTGAACTCACCCGGATAACTTTGGGATGATCCAAGTTAAGTCATACAAGATGGCTAGGACTCGAAGGGGTCGAGGAAGGGGAGCGTCGTCACGGGCACTGCCGACGCCACCCACACCATCAACACCACTGACACCACCAGCACCACCAGCACCATCACCCGAACTAACCCTCATACTATGCTTGTTGGAGGCCATTAACGAGACTTTAAAGGGGCGCCAACCAGCAGGGACTGAAGTGGAACCCCCACCATCTGGAACGGGTAATCCAGAAGCATCAAGGAACTCAAGGGGGGAATTTCCACCTGAAGACATCACGCGAGAATTGCAGAAGATCAAACTTATGGAGTTTGCCGGAGGTCGCGCAGTGAACGTGCGGAAGCATGGTTGGAAGGCATGACAAGGTGTTTTGCCTTAAGGGACTATGCGTCCAATTCAAAAGCCAAGATCACAATTTTCCAGTTAAGAAACAGTGCCTTAAACTGGTGGGGCAACTTGGAAAGACAACTACACCTTACTCCAGACACAGTATCTTGGGAAATTTTCGAGGAGAGGTTCCGAAAGAAGTATCTGCCAGCATACTATGAGGAACAACAAGTAGGGGCAATTCATGCCTTAGTACAAGGAAACAAGACTGTGGAAGAATACAAGATCAGGTTTATGGAACTAGTCAAGTATGTTTCGTATATGGACAGTGACCAGCGACAGGCAGAGCGCTTTGTTTATGGATTGAACCCGAAGATAAGAGCTATGGTGCGGATGTGGAAACCGTCTTCAGTATTAGAGGCGGTAGAAAGTGCGCGTTATGCGGAAGAACACATGAACTTAACAGGAGGTACAAGATCGACATTTCCACATCACCCTGGATTCGTAGGAAAGGCCCCGAGGACATTTCCTAGGGGAGGGGGCTCAAGGCCACCACCTTATGGTAACAGGTTCGTACCAAGGATAATAGCTGCATGGATTTCAATGGAAACTAGTGCAGCATCTCATTCATCGCCAACGGTACAGACAGGTCCATGACCATCTCAGGGAACAACTAGTAGGGGCAGGGGTTCCAGGGGAAGGAACTCATTTAGGAATCAGTCACATAATAGTGCACCAGTTCAATCTCGTATTTCCTATTGGAGATGCGAAGGACCCCATTACGAATGGGACTATCCAGAGTTACAATCAGGGTTCATGCATAGAGAAGGAAAGGCACCGATGGGGAGAGCAAGTAGCAACCATCAAATTTACGCAGTGGTTAACAACCGCGAGGCCGAACATCAATCCACAGTAGTAGAATCCTTAGGTACGTTAAATCAAGTTAATGTTAAGATTTTGTTTGATTCTGGTGCGACAAATAGTTTCATTTCACCATCTTCATTAGAAAAGAGTGGGCTAGCAGCCTACGAGCACGATGACTTTAAACAAGTCGAGATGGCTTCGGGGGAAAAACAAGTTGTAGGACCTAGCGTCGATAATTGCATAGTAGACCTAGGAGTGTGCACTACCAGGTTGAAGGTATACGTCACAGCTCTTGGAGCATATGACTTAATCATTGGAATGGATTGGTTAGCAGCTCATCGAGCATTGGTAGATTGTTTCACGAAGAGGGTGATTTGTATTGATGATGAAGGAAGACCAATAGAGATCCAGGGTGTACAGAGAAAAGTGTCCTTACGCTTTATATCAACTATGAAGGTCAAGCGGTGCTTGAGGAAAGGTTGTCGACTGTATGTAGTGGAAGTAGTAGGTGAAAGGAAAGGACCCTCATTAGATCAGTATCTGGTATTGTCAGAATTTCTAGATGTTTTTCCGGACGATTTACCAAGGTTACCTCCTGAAAGGGAGCTTGATTTTACTATTGAGATTAAACCTGGTGCATAACCAATATACAAGACTCCGTATTGAATGACAGCACTGGAACTTTGTGAATTGCAAATGCAGTTGAAGGAGTTACTAGACTTAGGGCTAGTAAGGCCCAGTGTCTCACCTTGGGGCGCACTGGTAATTTTTGTAAAGAAGAAGGATGGATCCTTATGACTGTGTATAGACTACAGGGACTTGAACCGTGCTACAGTGAAAAATAGGTACCCAATGCCGCGAATAGATGACCTTTTCGATCAGATGAAAGGAGCAGCGGTATTCTCAAAGATCGATTTGCGATCTGGATATCATCAGTTAAGGATTATGGAAGGTGATATCCCAAAAACTACCTTTCGAACTCGATTTGGACATTATGAGTTTGTTGTGGTACCTTTCAGATTGACTAATGTGCCAGCAGTGTTCATGAGCCTCATGAACGGCATATTCCGGAAGTATTTAGATCGATTTGTACAAGTTTTTCTGGATGACATTCTCATCTATTCTAGGAATGAAAGAGAACACGAGGAACACTTGCGAATAGTGTTGTCTTTCCTTAGGGAGAAAAAATTGCATGGGAAGTTGTCGAAGTGTTCCTTCTTCCAGAAAGAGATCTACTATTTAGGTCATATCATTTCAGGTGAGGGAATCTCGGTAGACCCAGAAAAGGTAAAGGCCATTCTTGAATGGCCAGTGCCGAAAAATGCTCATGAGGTGAGAAGATTCATGGGGCTAGCGGGTTATTACCGGAGATTTGTGGAAGGATTATCAAAAATAGTGAAAACCATCACCACTTTGCAACGCAAGGGGGTCAGGTATGAATGGACAGAAGAATGTAATAGTGCATTCATTGAGCTTAAGAAGTTATTAACTAGTGCGTCAATTCTACGAGTGCCAGATATGAAAAAGGACTTCATGGTCTGCATGGATGCCTTGAAACAAGGGTTGGGGGCCGTGCTAATGCAGGATGGAGGAGTGATAGCTTATGCATCAATAAAGTTGAAGAAGCACAAAGAGTTATATGTGACTCATGATTTAGAGTTGGCAGCTGTAATGCTAGCTCTGAAACTTTGGAGGCACTATCTTGTGGGGTGAAATTTTGAACTCAAAACAGACCATCAAAGCTTAAAACATCTCTTCACTCAAAGAGATCTGAATGCCAAGAAAAGGCAATGGAGTGAGTTTATGAGTGAGTATGATTTTGGTATTTCATATATAAAGGGGAAGGAAAATGTAGTTGTAGATGCCTTGAGTAGGAGACCACGTATCTTCTCCTTGGTAACCTTAAAGGTCAGTCTGAGGGAACATGTGTTGACACAACTACAAGGAGATAGTTGGTATTTAAAGGTTATTTCAAACCTCTAGAGTGGGAGGAAATTAGACCCAAAGTATGAAGGATATAATCTAGAAATAGACTGATTGTTAAGATATCGAGGAAGGATGTATATCCCAGAGAATGGGGATATTCGAAGCATCATACTGAAGGAAGCCCATATATCACTTTATTGTGTGCATATGGGTGTGAAGAAGATGTACGCAGAGATGAAGAAACTCTTTTTTTGGGTAGGCATGAAGCGCGATGTAGTCCATTTCGTCGCCAGATGCCTAGAGTGTCAACATGTGAAGGTCGATCACCATCACCCGGCAGGCCTCCTACAACCACATGATGTTCCTGTGTCCAAATGGGAAGTCATTTCAATGGATTTTGTTGTAGGTTTACCACTCACGTCTCATTGACACAATTCCATTCTTGTAAGAGTGGATAAGTTAACCAAGAGTGCTCATTTCATTCCAGTTAGAGACACTTACGATGTCACTGATGTGGCATGAGTGTTCATAAGCGAGGTTATCCATTTGCACGGGATACCTAAGAATATCATTTCAGATAGGGACTCCAGATTCACATCTAGGTTTTGGACAAGTTTACAGTCAACATTGGGGACTCAGTTGAACTTAAGAACAACTTATCATCCTGAAACAGATGGGAAAACAGAGAGAGTAAATCAAGTTATGGAAGACATGCTTAGGATGTATGTAATGGATAATCAAACCCAGTGGGAGAAGTACCTACCTTTGGTAGAGTTTGCCTACAATAACAGTTATCATAGTTCCATCAGAATGCCACCATACGAAGCTTTGTATGGAAGGCCATGAAGAACACCATTGAGTTGGGATAGACTAGAAGACCGAGCAACAGTTGGACCAGAATTGATTCAGGAAATGGAGGAACAGGTGATTCAGATCATGCAGAGACTAAAGGAAGCACAAGATAGACAGAAAAGTTATGCGGATGCACACAGGACCGACCGAAATTATGAAGTGGGGGACCAAGTTTTCATTCATATCAGGCCTAATAAGAGTACCATACGGTTTGGAAAGGGGACAAAGTTGTCACCTCGGTTTATAGGGCCATTTAGGGTCTAAGAGAAAATTGGACCCGTTGCCTATCATCTCGTACTGCCACCCCACTTGCATAAAACTCATAATGTATTTCATGTATCTGTTTTACGTCATTATGTTGTTGATGAATCACATAAAATAAATTGGAAAGAATTGCAGGTATCGGATGTGGGAACCCTCACGGTCTAACCATTACGCATATTGGACCGTAGAGTCCGATAGCTCAGAAACCATTTGGTAGACCAAGTTAAGGTCTAGTGGGACAAGTATAGTCCCAGATCTGCTACTTGGGAGGATGACGAGACACTATGGTGAGACTATCCATCACTATTTTGACCACCTTGAGAACATGTTTCTCGAAGGAGGGGTGTAGGTAACACCACCTTTTGACTTAGATGGCCAGGATTACCTGAGGCCTATACACTTATTTCCTAGTCACAGTGAAACTATTAAGTGATATATTTAAACTTTAAACTTATGAACAGTAATGAATGTTTAAGTGTTGTTGATGATGATGCATGTAATGCGATCTATTATGTGAATGAAAATTTTATGAATGTTTAAATG
>ML776693.1:802205-834366 GCA_009831015.1 Picea engelmannii
ATTAATTGATTGTTGTCTTTTATAAAAGACTAGTCTTGCTGATTGGATTGAATGCATACCTAAATTATTAAAGGATGACAGTTTGATTATTAGTACGTGCATGAGATTTGCATGTACTAGCTACACATGCATTTCTTGTACATATACACTAGTATGTATGAGCTTTCTTGACTTACTTACTGATAATGTCAGTTACCTATTGTGAATGTGTGAACCATGTTCTTTTCCTTTGTATCATCAGACACCTTAAACTTCGGGACGAAGTTTCTCGAAGGGTGGGTGTATGTAACAACCATAATTGGATACATGCTTAAATATTATTAAGTGAGATTTAATTAAAGAAATTAATTATGATTAACTGAGTAATAATTCAAACTACAGATCGCATTTAATGACCTGTGAAATAAAATTAAAAGATCAATGAAAAATGATATAAAAATGGTGGCGTATGCAGAGAGGGATAGCCATGGATCCCGAGAAGATAAAACATTAAATCCTGACGAAGGACGGAGGACGGAGGGTGGTTGAAGGAGTAACTGCGTGAGTCGGCTGGGAGGGATAAGGGACGGGAAGAGGGGGATGTGCGCACCATTCGATGGGAGGGGACGGAATGGATGTTGTGGACTGTTGTATTGGCTGTGATCCTGTGTTATTTTGTGGACTATTGGCTTGCTGTGAGCAAGGAACAGAGTGTTCTGGACTGTGAATTTTTATCAGGGGAGGCACTGAGTTGCTGGAGGTTTTGGGCACGGAGGGCCAGGATATCCGTAGATATCCTGGAGCAAGGTAGTTTTCCTAGTTGGCAGGGAGGACAGTAGTTTTGGGCAGTTATTTTCCTGTTTGTGGCAGGGTTGATCTGTGTAGCATGGAACAGAAAGGCAGAAGCAAAGCAAAGAGGCAACAAAAATTAGCATCAGATCCAGGTACTTGTTAAGTTGTGTATTTATTTCATACTGTAAATAATTTAGTATTTATTGATAAATCCAAGTTACTGAAGTTGTTGTTATAAAAGTCAATATCATGTTATGAAGTTTTGTTTCAGTATACTTTCTTAAAATGTTTAGGAAACTTAATGATGTTTAGAATTATATGGGCATTACATTATAATAAATGTATACATTATTAACATAAAAGTAGTTGTTGCTAGGTATCTAAATTTATAAATTAAAATATTAATGCAACAAATTTTTAATAAATTTTAATAAAATTTAAAATAAATAATGGTTAAAATATTATAATAAATAATGGTTAAATTTATTATAATCTGAAAACCATAAAGTATTCAATAAACGCTATTTTAATTATTTATATATTAAAAATTTCTAGATTATTTTTAACTATATAATATATAATTAAAAATATAGTTATAAATGACCATTACACTCCTCTTTATTTTAATGGTTTCAGAATATGGATTTGAATGAAATTTTTCTATGGGTAGGAGACTTGTAACAATAATAAATCCTTATAACAATAATAAATCATCATCAAATTTAAGTTGATTTTCTATCAATGTCTTTAGAATTAGTATAAAGTGTCATGTGCAATTGGTAAAACAAGTTGAATTCCTTTAAATGTTCTTAGTACAAATATAAATTACCATCTATAATGTATAAATCAAGTATATCCATACATTATCATCTATAATAAATAATATAACTCATCATCTACAAAGATCCATATGATTTGTTATCAATGCTCTTATAATAACTATAACTGATTAAACGATTTGTTGTTACAATGTGATGAACATAGTGTTGAGTCTTTCAATTTGACGAACATCGTGTCGAGTTTCGCAATTTAATGGACATAACCATATTTTCACAATGTGATGACCATGACTTGCCATAACCATATTGTCGCAATGTGACGAACATAACCATATTGTTACAATGCCATGAGCATGACTTGCCATAACCACATTATCGCAATGTGACGAACATAACCATATTGTCACAATGTGATGAACATGACTAGCCATAACGATATTGTTGCAGTGTGATGAACATCGCCCCATTGTCAAAATAAATATCCGGTCATCGCTATGTGATGAACATACAACATTTATTTTCATCACATATCCATTCGACATATGATGAACATACGACATTTATGTTCATCACATTGTCACTTTTTACTTAAATGACATTGTAATGTGATGAACATAAACCCCTCATCGCAATATCCCCATCATCATCAATACGTGACAAATAATATATTGTCGTCGCAATGTGATGAACGTAGCCCAATCATTGCCATGTGATGCAAATATTGTGTCATCATATTGTGATGCAAATATCTTATCGTCTTAATCTAGAAAATGTATCCCCTCCCTTGCAATGTGATGAACATAACCATATTGTCGTAATGTGACGAAGCTATCCTTATACGCTGAACATACGATGTGACGAACATAACCATATTGTTGCAATGTTATAAACCTAGACTTATACGTTGAATATATGATGTGGCGAACATAACCATATTGTCGCAATGTGACGAGCATAAATATGGTTGACCTTGATTGACCATGACCATGGTTGACTATGGTTTACCAAGGTTGACAATGGTTGAACATGGTTGGCCATAACTATATTGTCACAATGTGATGAACACAACGATATTGTCACGATATGAAGAACATCACCCCATTGTCGAAATAAATATCCGGTCATTGCTATGTGATGAACACACGACATTTATTTTCATCACATATCCATTTGACATATTTTGAACATATGACATTTATGTTCATCACATTGCCACTTTTTAATTAAATGACATTGTAATGTGATGAACATAAACCCCTCGTCGCAATATCTCTGTCATCGTCAATATGTGAAAAACAATATATTGTTGTCTCAATGTGATGAACGTAGCATGATCATTGCCATGTGATGCAAATATCCTGTCATCATATTGTGATGCAAATATCTTTTTTTCTTAATCTGGCAAATTTATCCCTCCCTTGCAATGTGACGAAAATAACCATATTGTCGCAATGTGATGAAGCTAGCCTTATATGCTAAACATACGATGTGACGAACATAACCATATTGTTGCAATGTTATAAGCCTAGCCTTATACGTTGAACATACAATGTGATGAACATAACCATATTGTCACAATGTGATGAACATAAATATGGTTCACCTTGATTGACCATAGCCATGGTTGACTATGGTTGACCAAGGTTGACAATGGTTGAACATGGTCGGCCATAACTATATTGTCACAATGTGACGAACACAATGATATTGTCGCGATATGAAGAACATGAGTATCCATAACAATATTTTTCGCAATGTGACGAGCATGTCTTGTCATAACCATATTGTCATAGTTTGATGAATATAACCATATTGTCGCAATGTGATGAACATGACTGGCCATAACCATATTGTAGCAATGTGACGAACATAACCTCATCATCACAATGTGATGAAAATAACCACATTGTTGCAATGTGATGAACATATCCTCACTGTTTGTGACACAAATATCCTATCGTCATAATGTGAGAAAACAACATATGAACCTGGCCTTATACACTGAATATACGATGTGACAAACATAACCATATTCTCCCAATGTGACGAACATAAATATGGTTGAACTTGATTGACCATGACCATGTTTGACTATGGTTGACAATGGTTGAACATGGTTGGCCATATCCATATTGTCACAATGTGATGAACACAACGATATTGACCATGACCATTGACCATGGTTGGAAATGGTTGACTATGGTTGACAATTGGTGGCCATAACCATATTGACAATGTGACAAATTTCATCAAAATAGCTTCATCATCACAATGTTACATTAATATCATGTCGTCATAATGTGATAAACACTTACAAATTTCACCATCTGAATGTCATCCGTAGTCTTGGTCAACTATGGTCATGGCCAGCCATGGTCAACTATGGATAACAACTGTCAAACTTGGTTAACCATTGTCAACCATGTAGTCAACCACAGTCAACCATGGTCATGGTCAACTAAGGTCAATAATAGTGAACGTCAAGCATAGTGAAGGTATATGAAAGTTAACCACAGTGAAGGCTTATGGAAGTTAACCATGGCCATGATCAACCCTAATTAACCATGTCAACCATAGTGAACCTTTCCTTCCCAAAGTCAACAAATTTCTGCGATGAACATACGACATTTATGTTCCTCACATTGCCAATCTTTACTTAAATGACATGTCATTGCAATGTGATGAACCTAACACCCTCATCCCAATATCCCCATCATCGTCAATATGTGACAAAATATATTGTCGTCGCAATGTGATGAACATAGCATCATCATTGGAATGTGATGTAAATATCTTGTCATCATATTGTGATGCAAATATTTTATCGTCGCAATCTGACAAACATAGCCTCGTCATCACAATGTCATCAACATAGCTTCATTGTCACAATCTTATGCGAATATCATGTCCTCATAATGTGACAAACACTTCCAAATTTCACTATCTAAATGTCATCCGTAGTCTTGGTCAATTATGGTCATGACTAACCATGATCGTTTATGGACAACCACTGTCAAACATGGTTAACCATTGTCAACCATGGTCAACCATAGTCAACTATGGTCATGGTCAACGAATTTCAACCATAATGAAGTTCATCCATAGTAAATGTCAACAATAGTGAAGGTCTACAGAAGTTAACCACGATGAAGGTCTATGGAAGTTAACCATCGTCATGGTCAACCATAATTAACCATTTCAACCATAGTGAACCTTTCCTTCTCAAAGTTAACAAATTTCTACCATAGTTAGCCATGATCATGACCAACCACACTAAAATATGATCAATGTAAATTATTGTATTAATTTATTAATACTTTAATAATGTACTACTAATGTATTAATGTATTATTATTTTAATAATATATTACTAAAGTTTTGATACCTTTTTAATGTATCAATTCTTTAAAATTATTTTTTTAATATCAATATTTATGTTTTATTATAAATATTAATATTAATATTTTAGTGTATTAATAATGTATTTAATGTATAAACTAATTAATTTATTAATATATAAATTAATTAATACTTAATGTTACTTAACAATATTAATAATAATAATAAATTCATTTTTAATAATTTATTTAATATATAAACTAATTAATGTATAAATTAATAAATACTTTACATTATAAGTTACATTATTTGTCTATTAATACTTTAATAATACATTATTAATATATTAATACTTTAATTATTTATTATTAATGTATTAATACCTTAATGATGTATTTATTAAAGTATTAATATTTTAATAATGTCTTGATATTTTTTTTATGTATTAATTCTGTAATATTAATGTTTTAATATAAATATAATATTTATATTTTAGTGATTAATAATATTAATAAATACACTATTAATATTATATTTAATGTATTAATGTATAAATTAATTAATAACTTTACATTATACATTAATATATATATTAATTAATACATTACATTATTAATGCATCATTCAATTAATAAGTTACTTTATATATTAATATAAATTAATATTTTAATTTATACATTATATTAATACAATACATCAATGTATCATTACATTATTAATGTATTATTTTATTACTTTATTAATATTTTTGCAATGTTTTAATTAAAAATGTGTAAATTTATTAATTAATTAATACATTACACTATTAATATATCAATCAACTATATTATACATTAATGTAACATAATACTTTAATTTATAGATTACATTTATACATTATTATTATCTATTACATTAATGTAATACATTACGTTAATAGATCTCATTAATTTATATACATTAATATCATATTAATGTAATAATTAATTAATACATTAATTATGTATTAATATATTAATGGGATTGATATACCCGATCGGTACCATTTTCCATTTTTTTAAATTAATGACGTTGATCGACGTATATCAACCACTTTTTACATAAAAGTGGTCATTGCTAATTGTACTCATTCAAAAAATATCTGATATTCTATTCTCTCTTCCTCAACCAACGCCATGGCCGACTTATCCAACGAAGTCACAACCCACGTCATAAACAGGGTGATTGTTGATCCACTCATTCAAAAAATATATGATGTTATTCACCTGGATCGAAACCGTGGGGTTCTGCAAGATCGGTTAAAGTGTATGCAACTCCTTTCACAAGTTGTTAGAAATGGCTTTGAGAGTCAGCAGAAAAAGTTGCCCGAGGGCATGCGGTCGCATTGGCGTAGGAAGAGGACTTGCCTCGACCCGTTCCAGAGGACGGATTTGAGAGATCAGGCATCAAATCTGATGAGACGAAGCTACAGAAGATGCTTACATAAGATCCACATGTTCGAGTGATTTGTGTATATGGAATGGCCGGCGCCAGAAAGACGTCTTTTCTCGACACAGTCTACAACTCCCACAAGGTCAGTAAGGCATTCTTCACTGATGTCATTTGGGTTATAGTCTCTCAAGACTATAACCCAAGGGCCTTCTTCTATTTTTACCTTGCAAGATCAGATCACTGAGGGAATCGATTTACAGCTCCCAAGCATTGCTAATTTTGCTACCAGAATAGTGAAGTTGTGTGCAAGCCTAAAGAATAAGAAATATATTTTGATATTGGATGACATCGGGAGTACATGTCCACTGGATCTGCAAAAATATCAAGTGTTGGATTTGGGGTTGGTAAGCGTAGAAAAGTAGTATTCTCCACATGCGATAAAGATATCACATTAATGAGGGAACAACAGTCCATACAAGTGGAACCCTTATTGCAAAAGGAAGGGCGAATAATGTTTAACAGACTAGTTTTCCAAAACGGCCATGTTCCAGAGTAATTAATGGACTGTGCCATAGAGTCTGAGAGGAAAAACAATGAGAGGAAAAACATATGTAGATGAGTGGAATAACCATTGTGGCAGAAACAATGAGAGGAAAAACATATGTAGATGAGTGGAATATTACTTTATACCTCATGAAATTGGTTGTTTATGTTAGCGCTGGAAGTTTCTCCTCGATTGATTGCAAAAGCAGAGCCCAACGCCCATCAGTTTTTATGTCACGGTTTGATAAATGGGCAATGGAATGGGTAGAGACTCGAACAGGTATCATTTTAAAATAGGAATTGTATTTGATAACAAGGAACAAAGGAGGTCCTGACCCAACTTTAGTCAGGGAGTTGATTTAAAGATGGGTAGGTGGAAGACTTGGGGGAAGGATGAACAAACTATCTCAGGCAACAGGCCTTTCGGTAGCTTGAGTAGAGGAAAAACTCTGAATACAAGATCTGCTTGGTTCAGGGCTTCAAGAAACTGAAACGAAGACTTGACTGGATCCTCCAATTCCAAGTCATTCAGTGCTGAGAAGTTCACAGGGACTGTTTAGAAAAACATAACTGTTACAGTGATCCAACATACATCATCCTATAACAGTCACAACTCGACTGGATCCTCCAATTCTGAGCTTCTCTAATACAACATACACAAAGATATGAAAGAAACTGACATTCATCAGGAAAGAAGTCTAAAGAGTCCAGAAATAACCAGAACACAATTCTTCATTAAAGTTTTTACAACTGGGAGTCTTGCTCAACCATTGATTCTTACAAAAATACCAAGACTGAGTCTATATACTTAGGAAAATTCACCTCACAGAGGCGTGTCCGGTCACCCAAATCTTGGTGTCCCTTCAGTCAAACTCGTACTGATATATTTTTTCTTAAGCACCATCTTAACTACGCATGGCTCCTGCAAGGAGGGTAGTTGAACCATTAAACGCCGAGCTAGCATGTGCAGACTTTCCTGTCTATTCGAAGATTTCAGCATGGCTCCTCGGAAGAATTGGTACACAGGACCCCCTTCGAGCAAACCACTTGCCAGATTCTCCATACCTCACATTTAATGATTGAAATGAGGTCTCAACCACCTGCTCTTGCCTTCATTAACTCTGAATGAGACACAGGATCAAAGTCGGGCTAAACTGGGCTTGGAGGGCACAACATTCCCTTCTGTGGCAAAACCCGGCGCTTTGGTGCTGTGGCCCTACGCTTACTCCCAAAGGTTGTTTCGGCATTTCGGGGTTCGCGGATAGGAAGGAGATGGTTTTCCCTCCTTCAAAATTTCGATGGTCGAAATGTCGGGATGGTCTAACGGTCGCCACGCGTTCCTCCGGGATGAACGACTAAGATTGCCTTCGGCGCTTTGGGGCCCGAGTGGCCAAATGACAAACCTTAGCGCTTCTCTTCCAGGCCTGCTTCTTTATGACCAGGCGCCAACACCACGGGCCAGACTATGGGCGCTATCGGCATTCGCGAATATGAAGGGACTGATCCTTGCTGATCGAAATCGCGATGAGAAATACACCGAGACGGCTTAATCTGGCGCCACGCGTCCCTCTAGATCTGACGGTTCTTAACTCTCTCGACGATATAGTGGGCCAGGGTCCGGGACTCTCCTGGCACCTCACGCATCGGGATATAATGGAGCTTCTCTTTGTGCCTTGGAGTCGCGATGGACGAAATGCCGAGATGGCTCAATTTCCTACCAGATGTCTCCTTTAGATGGACGGCTGAAAATGTGTCGTGATGTCACGGGCCCCAGCTTTGATGCTTTCAACGCTATTGGGGTTCGGGGTTTCACGATGTTCAAAGACATAAAAACTTCACCCTTTGCACTCGTGATCGTCGAAAAGCCAATGTGACCAGATCTAGTGCCACGTGCCCTTTGGGATGAACGACTGTCATCCATTTCTGAATGTGTTATGGGCACTATCCATTGCGCTAACCTTGGCGTAGATTTGCAAATCGTGATTTCTTGCCCACCGCTGATTTGATTATAAGGATGGATCCGGACCGTTGACACTATAATCCTGCCCGCTCGCTTGATTTTAAGTCCAAAAAGGACTTTTTCTGTGTGTCGCACTTGGATGCTCCTCGTGCAACGTGCAGACCTGGATGTCCTGGTGTCGAAGACAAGTAATGTTGCTAACATTAGGCTCCATGGGGGATAGAGTCATCCCTGTGATGCTCTAAGGACTAATTTTGTAGTTCCAGTGCCTTCTTGTTGGGTTATGGAGTCACTTACTAAGCCGAAACAATAAAAGTAAAGAAAAAAGAATAGAAAGAACAATATTTACAAAATATAGGAGCCATTGAAGGCTCAGAAAAAACATTTTTTAAGAAAATGCCCATTTACTGGGCTGCTGAAAACCTCTTCCCCCTCCAAATCCTGCAACCTATACATGTTATTGGAGAAAGTCTCAAAGATTCTGAAAGGCCCGACCCACAGGGCTTCAAACTTACCATGTTTTCCCTTGTCTTGCTTAGGAGCATCCCATTTCAGCACCAGGTCTCCTATCTGGAACCGCTCCTTCTTGGATTTCTGATCGAAAACCTGCTTGATCTTTTGCTGATGGTCCTGAATTCAGTCTATTACCTGCTCTCTGGTCTGCTGGACTTGCACTAGCTGATGAATCCTTCTGATCATGTCATCGGGCTCCTCCTGATAATCCTGGAGGAATTTAGCTATAGGAAAGGCCAAATGAGAGGGGAAAATAGCCTCCGCTCCATAGAATAATTGGAAAGGAGAGACGCCGATAGATCTCTTTGTGGTCACTCGGTCAGCCCATAGAGCAAATTTTAATCCGGAATGCCAGGCCTTCTTGTTGTCTTCCAATAGCCTTTTGATGATTCTTATCAGGCTTTTGTTGGAGGATTGTGCTAAAACATTGCCTTGTGGATAATATGGGGTGGAGTGAATCAGTTTGATCCCAAACTGTTCACAGAACTTGGCTAATGGCTCAGACCTGAAAGTAGCTGCATTATCAGTGACAATCTTATTTGGGCAGCCGAACCTTGTGATGATGTCCTCCAGTAATCCGATGATTACCTTGTGGGAAGCACTCCTAGTAGCGATAGCCTCAATCCACTTGGTAAAGAAATCTGTAGCAGTCAGGATCCACCTGTGCTGCCCACTGGAAGCAGGGTGAATTTCCCCAATGAAATCTAGGCCCCACTGCTGGAAAGGTCCTGAAACCACCACCGGTTTTAACGAAAGAGACTTGAGCTGCTGCTTTCCTGCAAATTTTTGACATTTGATGTAGGCTCTGACCCTTTTGCAGACGTCAGTGAACACGGTAGGCTAGTAGTATCCATCCCTGAGGATTTTGTGGGCTGTGGCTTTCCAGAAATGGTGCCCTCCGCACAGGCCACTATGAAATTTAGCCATGATCATTTCGGCCTCTTGTGGACTCATGCATTTTAAAAGCACCCCCAGGGGGTCTTTCCAATATAACACTTGATCGATTAGGCAGTATCTGACTGCCTTGAGCTTTAGAGCTCTTGCTTTGTTCCTTTGCAGGCCATCTGGGGGTCACAACTCTTGCAGAAAGTATATGACATCCTTATACCAAGGACATCGAGCTAATGGGGGCTCTCTTCGAGGGTCCATTTCAGACAGCCGACTTTGTGTAATTCCTGAGCATTCGTTTATGAAACTTATACCCAAAGCTTGGCAGTTTGCTTCAACCAACAGTTTGGCTAAACCTTTACCTTTTATCAATTTGGTGGGCCTTATTTCCAGGCCGAATTCCAGTATTTTGGCTATCCATTTACTCCTCCTCCCGTCTATGTCAGGCTGAATAAGAATGTCTTTAACAGCAACCGAGGGGACATAGGCGATGATCCATGACTGTAGGACGTAGGTTCTAAAATATTTAAGAGCTTTTACTAAAGCATAGGCCTGCTTCTCCATAGTGTCATACCTGACCTCGACATCTCTCAATGCTTGGCTAAAATAAGCAATGGGCTGCTCTAGCCCATTGTCATTTGTCTGTAATAGAACATCCGCCACCATGTCAGGGGAGGCAAAGGAGAAAATAAGGAAATCCTTCGAGTAGTCAGGACTGATAAGCATAGGAGCTTCAGTCAAGGCTTTCTTGATTTTCTTAAAGGAATGTCGCGATTGAGGGGTCCACCTTACTTCATTTCCTTTCTTCAACATGGGTGTTATAAGCTTTACCTCTTGAGCAAAGTTAGACACAAACCTCCTTAGAAAATTAATTTTACCGAGGAAAAATTGGACCCCCTTCTTGGACCTCGGGATCGATAAGGCTTGTATCGCCTCAACTCTGCTGGGGTCAATTCTGACTCCTTCCGCTGATACTATGTGGCCTAGTAATTTCCCCTCCTTCATGGTGAATAGAGATTTCTTGGGGTTTAATGAGATGCCAAAATTTCTGCATTTCAAGAAAACCTTCCTGAGATGGCGACAATGTTCTTTATTAGATTTTGAAAACACTGTGATGTCATCCATATAAACGACCACAAATTTATCCTTTTCCCCAACAAAAGCTATGTCCATGGCACGCTGAAATGTTGCTCCTGCATTCATTAACCCAAACGACATCTTGGCGTACATGAATGTGCTTCATGGAGTGGTAAATGTCGTCTTTTCTCTGTCCTCAGGAAGAACAGAGACTTGATCGTAGCCAGATAAACCATCAACCATGGATATCCTGGAAGCTCTTGTTACCCTTTGCAGTATATGTTCCATCTTTGGTAAGGGGTAGTTATCTTTTCGTGAGCTCCTGTTCAGGTTTCTGAAGTCTACACAGAGTCATATATCTCCACTCTTTTTCCTTACTGGAACCAGGTTGGCCACCCACTCTGAATATCTCAGTGGTACAATGATCTGAGCTTGAAGAAGCTTCTTCACTTCCCTCTCCATGATAGGCAACAACATAGGATTGATCTGTCTCAGCTTCTGCCTAAATGGCTTTGCGTCTTGCTTTAACGGGATTTTATGCTCGATGAAAGAAATGTCATATGTTTTGAGATCTTCGTATGTTCAGGTGAAAACATCCACAAATTCCCTCAAAAGTCCAATGTATTCAGACCTCTGCTCTTTTGTCAAACTTCTTGACAATTTAACATACTTGGGCTCACTCTCGGTCCCAATGTTACACTGAATAGTATCAACGTCCTCCTCCGAGACTTCTCCCTTTAACGACACATCGTTTCTATCAAAGAGCCTTTCCAAAGGAACTAGTCCTCTGGGAATATGGTTGCTGGGTAGCTGTACAATGTCACGCTCTGCAATCTTATTCAGAAAATTACCCCTAATGAGCTCTTCCTATGAATCAACATATTGGTTGATGTGCATTTTTGAAAATTCCTCGACAGTCTCCAAGAACCTCTTGACCTCGAGATCATCCTCGAATACCTTCCAGTGTTTGACGTTGTTAGGTATGGAGGGCCTGTATTTTACCTCTACATCATATTTGAATTTGGGCGGAAAGGGTACTTTGAAATTGCTAGACGATGTAGCCAAGGAATATGCTAAGGTGTTCTCCTCTCTAGGGATGAAAGAAATATTAAATGTTGAGAAGAAACTATCAATAAGGTCCCAAACCTCATTCCTGTAACTCCTGAGTCGAGGATGCTTAGCCTGATAAGCGTTCCTGATCTGCTGAACCACCAACTCTGCATCTCCAAAAACTGCTACTTCCTGAATTCTCATTTCCTTTGCGGCTCTTAATCCCAGGACGAGAGCTTCATACTCTGCCACATTGTTTGTAGCTTCAAATTCTAATTTGTATGACAGAGATATGGTTTCCTAAGCAGGTGATGCGAAAACCACCCCAGCTCCAGCACNAGGGGAAATGGTGGGTTACTTTCTGAGTTTAAGAGGAGGTTCAGGAGCATTGGTGAGTTGTAGCACACTGGATCCTAAATCAGTGTCTAAGGAAAAAATGGGATGGTTGGTAGGGTTGGCCTCATCGCTGATTATATAGGCCAGTTGGGCTTCCCTGTATAGTCTTCTATGATCTCCTCCAAACACTGGGATAGTAGCATATGTGAGGTCCATCTATAAGGTTTCCCCCATTATTTTTATCCAAGATATTGATAACAACATACCGAACTTTGGGGGGACATCGGCCACTACAATATCCATGACCACACTTTTCATGGGCAACTGAAACAAGGTCACTACCAGGTCTTTGATAACTCCTAGACACTGAACTTTCCTAGAGTCAAAGGAGTAGAGGTCATGGTAGGCTTGGGTGACTTCTAACCCTAATTCCTCCATAACAGTTTTGGGCATGAGGTTGTGAGAATCCCTCGAATCCATCAAGAAATTGTGTAGTACCTTATCATGTATGTTCAAGGAAGTGTAGAAGGGAGGGGATGAGTCATTCTTGTCTTCTACCATAGGACCTAGGATAACTGCAGGCTTTTCATCTTGTAAATTGATGGAATCTATGGGAAGGCATGTGGTCTCAGGCTGCAGAAGTTTAGAGAAGCATTTCTTGAACCCTTCATGTTTAATTAATTTAGTTAGAGGCACCAGGATCCTGATCTTTTGAATCTCATGCTCGAAATTAAAGGAGGATGCAAGCTTAGGAATTTCTCTTATTTCGAGAGCATGACTCTGGAATATGTGAGAGAGGGGTTTGTTTTTCTTACCTCTGTGATTTTCTACCATTTCATTAGCAGGCTTCTCTGCTCCCCACTCAGGAATATCAGGTGCTACTGTCCTCTTCTTAGACCTCAGATCATACCTGCCTTGGTTGCCACTAGCCCTGTCACCTTTGCTCAGTTCATTTAGCTGACTGTCCATGAGGGACTCCTCATATGCTGATTGGGTGAGATGAGGAAAAGGAGGAGTGTCTCCAAAGCAATGGATTTCAGGATCCATCTCATCTATTTCCCCTTCTTCTTCCTCAGCCACAAAATTGTTTTGAAAAGGGGCCTAAATTTTCTGGTCATCTCTATCTCTTTGCATCATCGGGGGAGAAATATTGTTTGGCCTCCACAAACCTCCTTTGTTTTCAATGCTCTAAGGGCCCTTGTATGCTTGTCTCTTCTCTACCTTCATTCTTTCCATCTATGCAGACAGAGACTTCACCATCTTGGTCAGTTCATCTACTTGAAGGTGGGGCACTGATGGGCCAGAAGTTGAGGCTTCGGATTTTCCCTTTCTCCTGCCTGCGTCAGCCTCGTTCCTCAATCTATCGGCTGCTAATACATTGGATTCCACTTCTATGGCTGCGTCTTGCATTTGAGCTAAGGAGGTGGCTCTTCTTTCTCTCAATAAAAGACAAAAATTGGGGCCAAACGCACTAGCATAGGACATCTTGGCCGAGGCTTCTGATGGATTTATTTCATCAGGAATCTTATTGTACATATTATTGAATCTTTTGGAGAAGTCAGAGACATGCTCTCCTTCCATCTTCTTCAAAGACCCGAACTTAGTCATATAATACATGGAATCCTTCTTATCTCCCCACTACCTCAGGAAAGAATTATCTAGGGCTTCAATTCCAGCAATAGATTCGGGGGCTAATCCTCTAAACCATTTCCTTACCTCACCATCCAGGCTCTGGACAAAAACCCTCATCCAGACATATTCATCTCCAATGTTCAGGTTGTCTGCATAACTGTAGAAAGCAACCAGGTGTTCTTCCGCAGTTATGTCCCCTTACCCGGTGAACTTGGGCATATATTTCAAGTAATCTCTAGCAGGGAAAGGATTCGTGGGATGAGGTAAGATTAGGGGAGCATACCTAGCAGCAACTATGGCATTCATTCTATTTAGAGGGGGATTAGCACCAGCCATAGGAATATTAGGTGGAGGAGAATTTGGAGGAAAAGGAGTTCACAAAGGGGTTACTAAGAATGAGTCTCGAAGCAGAGTGGGAAACAACAGGGGATTTAAGGAGAAGGCCAATGAGCTCAAGTCAGCGGGTGCTCCTCTTTGCACAAGAGTGGTTGAACTAGGCGTAGGGAAATCCTCTGTGATCCTACGCCAGGGTACAACTTCAGGGGAGAGGGGAGTGACAAAGTCTTGTCCCCGTGGTCCCAAACCAGGAGAGGAAAACTCGACAGGAACACTCCCAAAATTTAGGAAACGACAAACTGCAGAAACAGGCTTGTTGGGAAATTGAGGAGGAGAAAAAGGAGCTCCCACAGAAGGATATGGTGAATTACCTGGTTCAGTGATGGACGCTTCTTCTTCAGATGCCTTTCCCTTTCCAAGCACCGCCTCTGGATTTGTTTCAGGCATAGCTAGAGGCAGTTGTGGATGAGACCGTGTATGCCTTCCTCTGAAAGCCACAATTAACAAGGCAGGTCCGCCACAGTGGAGTCGTCACAATGAAGTCGCCAGGTGCATATTAGCAATCTTGAAAGGCTCCGATAATCCGATGCACCTTCGAATTCAGAGGCTCAATGTCGTTCTACCCAGGGAAAATCTTCAACTTCGTCCCTGGCAACGGCACCAGAAATGTTAGCGCTGGAAGTCGCTCCTAGATTTCTTGCAAAGCAGAGCCCAATGCCCATCAATTTTTATGTCATGGTTTGATAAATGGGCGATCGAATGGGTAGAGACTCGAACAGGTATGGTTTTAAAATAGGAATTGTATTTGATAACAAGGAACAAAGGAGGTCTTGACCCAAATTTAGTCAGGGAGTTGATTTAAAGATGGGTAGGTGGAAGACTTGGGAGAAGGATGAACAAACTATCTCAGGAAATAGGCCTTTCAGTAGCTCGTAGAGGAAAAACTTTGATACAAGATCCGCTTGGTTCAGGGCTTCAAGAAACTGAAAGGAAGACTTGACTGGATCCTCCAATTCCAAGTCATTCAGTGCTGAGAAGTTCACAGGGACTGTTTAGAACAACACAACTTCTACAGTGATCCAACGTACATCATCCTATAACAGTCACAACTCGACTGAATCCTCCAATTCCGAGCTGCTCTAATACAACATACACAAAGATATGAAAGAAACTGACATTCATTAGGCAAGAAGTCTCAAGAGTCCATAAATAACCAGAACACAATTCTTCATTAAAGTTTTTACAACTGGGAGTCTTGCTCAACCATCGATACTTACAAAAATACCAAGACTGAGTCTATATACTCAGGCAAATTCACCTCACAGAGGCGTGTCTTGTCACCCAAAGCTTGGTGTCCCTTCAGTCAAACTCATACTGATATCTTTTTTCTTAAGCGCCATATTAACTACGCATGGCTCCTATAAGGAGGGTAGCTAAACCATTAAATGCTGAGCTAGCGTGTGCAGACTTTCTTATCTATTCGAATATTTTGGCATGGCTCCTCGGAATAATCAGTACACAGGACCCCCTTCGAGAAGATCGCTTGCCAGATTCTCCATACCTCATATTTAATGATCGAAATGAGGTCTCAACCGCCTTCTCTTACCTTCATTAACTCTAAACGAGACACAGGATCGAAGTCGGGATGAACTAGGCTTGGAGGGCACGACATTCCCTTCTGTGTCAAAACCCGACGCTTTGGTGCCTTTGCATAACTATCTTCCATTCTCAAGTGACTGCAGGATGTGGCCCTGCGCTTACTCCCAAAGGTTCTTTCGGCGTTTCGGGGTTTGCGGATAGGAGGGGTATGATTTTACCTCCTTCAAAATTTCGATGGGAGAAATGCCTGGATGGTCTAACGGTCACCACGCGTTCCTCTGGGATGAACGACTGAGATTGCCTTCAGCGCTTTGGGGCCCGAGTGGCCAAATGACAAACCTTAGTGCTCCTCTTCCAGGCCTGCTTCTTTACGACCAGGCGCCAACACCACGGGCCAGACTATGGGCGCTATCGTCATTCACGAATACGAAGGGAATGATCCTTGCTGATCGAAATCCCGATGAGCGATACACCGAGACGGCTTAATCTGGCGCCATGCATCCCTCTAGATCTGACGGTTCTTAACTCTCTCGGCGATATAGTGGGCCAAGGTCTGGGACTCTCCTGGCACCTCACGCATCGAAGTATAATGGAGCTACTCTTTGTGCCTTGGAGTCACGATGGACGAAATACCGAGATGGCTCAATTTGCTTCCAGATGTCTCCTTTAGATGGACGGCTGAAAATGTGTCGTGATGTCGCGGGCCCCAGCTTCGGCGCTTTCAATGCTGTCGGGGTTCGGGGTTTCGTGATGTTCAAATACATAAAACCTTCACCCTTTGCACTTGTTATCGCCGAAAATCCGACGTGACCAGATCTAGTGCCACGTTCCCTTTGGGATGAACGGTTGTCATCCATTTCTGAACATGTTATGGGCACTATCCATTGCGCTAACCTTGGGGCAGCTTTGCTAATCGCGATTTCTCACCCACCACTGATCTGATTATAAGGATGGATCTGGACCGTTGACACTATAATCTTGCCCGCTCGCTTGATTTTAAGTCTTCAAAGGACTTTTTCTTTGCGTCGCACTTGGGTGCTCCTCGTGCAACGTGCAGACCTAGATGTCCTGGTGCCGAAGACAAGTAATGTTGCTAACAATTTACATAGGAGTAGATTTTCCAAATTGAATACACCGATTGTTTACGTAGGAGTAAATTTTCCAAATTGAATACACTGATTGTTTACGGAGTAAATTTTCCAAATTCAGTGCATGAGTTTTAATGGTTAGAAAGGTTAGAATTGAATGGTTGTGACAATGAAAGTTGTCCAGTTTAAAGTTTCTAAACTTAGTAAATTACTCTAATATGAGGGACTTGATACTTGGGATAGGGAATTTTGGAGATAGATTTACGATGTTAGAGATGTTACAATTGTTCAATGTCAGAGTTATGAAGTATGTTCAAGCAAGGTATGTTTAAAGAAGGAATGCTACTCAAATTCTTTGATTCTCTAGGTAAAAACCTTTCCTCAAGTTTTTTTAATTTAAGAAGTTTTCACCTATAAGAGACTTATTCCTCTTCGCTTATGATAGATCCAAAATTAAGATGGTTATACATTGTTCTTAATATGTGTGTGTACATTTTCCTCATATTGAACAACACATTATTAAAATATTTTAAACATACAAATTTTTTTAATTCAATTTTTATATATATATAGAATTTGAGTGAGCCTAATGGTTAAGAACATGTGTTTCCTCTTATGAAGTCATAGGTTCAAATTTAGATGGGGATAGAGTATGTACACCATTGTTATTAATTTTTTTTAAATTCCATGTGTTAACAGAAATTATGCATCCCTCCATTAAGAAATATTATATATTAAGGAAATTGACCATTAAGATGGAAAAAATACCTAATCTAAAAATATTATGTGGAATCAAACTCTATATTATTCAAAATGGTGTTTCTATATTTGTACATGGTGGAAATAAAAGTACCAAGGTCCTAAAGAATAACTAGTTTATGAAATTGAGTAAAGTTATATTTTATATTATTAAGGGTAGGTCAAGTTAAACGGAAATGTTGTTCATCCTCAACCTCTTTTCTATCACAAAAATTACAAATTTTCTCCTCCCAAAGTGTTTTTGGGTTAGTTCAATGACCAAAAAATAATCAAGATAACTAAAGTGTTGAAAATAATTTCCAAGTGTAGTTTGGAAATTAATGAAGGCTTGATGAAATATAAAGGAAATGCAAATGTTAAAAACTAAATAAGACAAGAGAGATGAAAAACAAGAATTAAATAAAATAGAAAATGAAAATAGGAGAGAAAAGATTTTGGAATGGAAAATGAAATGCCAGGTCTGTTGTTCTTCCCCTTACCCCAAATCTCCCTATTTATTATTGTACTTCCACTCTCAAAGGTTTTTTTGGCCAAGGAGAAGATTATGCATATAGAGCCATGAGTTGCATTGTAACCAGAGATTGTTGAAATGAAAACCGAGCAACCATTCAAAGCTAGTTTTCCAATTTGACTTTCCAAGGTAAAATGTATGTGTCCATTATGTGATTGATTTTATTTGAAGAATTCTCTTATATGTGATTTATATGATACTCATATTTACAATTAATATTATATTTTGAATGTGTCAATAGCTATGTTGATTTTACTCATAATTTCATTTCCCATGAGCAATTGAAGAATGCCAACAACGCTCTAATTCCCACTGTTCATATTATTCTGGTATTTGACATCAAAAGATATTATGATATAGTCATTAAAAAATAATAATTGATTTTCTCATTCTCTATGAGGAATTAAATTTCTTTATTTCAAGAGACCATTGACTAGAAAATAATCATTCAACAAAAGAGATTTTTTTGTGGCATCTAAGAAATCCAATCCCATCCCATTCACTATTAAGATTTCATACACATCCCCTTTAGCTTGAACATAGTCATTACCTTGAGATTCAATTCGTAAGCCACAATTCAATCTTCTTGAGATTGCATGTATCCATATGGGCCATATGTCCCTCACTCTCCATACCTACACATTGGTTGGTGGCTAAATAATTATTATCTTGTGTTGTTGGTAGGGAATGGAATGGATATGCCATTGGATAATGGTTTATTCACCACTTGATCAAACATGGGCAATTAAAATATATGAATGGTGTCTCATATATTGGAAGAAACAATTCGAAGGCTATAAGACTATTTCGAGACATGTTTGGAAAAACTCTAGGAGAATACATGCTCCACATTTTGGCTTCTCCTCATCTAAATGAATGTACACATGTATTAATGCTAGGGAAATTTGACTATATGGGAATCATTTCTCGTGACTATATGGAAAGCATTTCTTGTCTTTATATACATTCGAGAAATCAATTTCCTTGTTAGTGAAACATTTATCTCTTTATTGATGTTTTTGCATTAATTAAGATTTTGTTGTTGGAGTATTGTGGAAAAATTAAAGTGTTGTATAAAAATATGTTGTAGATAGCATTGTGATTGGGTTCCATAGATTAGCCCAAGTGCATCATTAAACCTTCATTTCCTTATCCTAGAATTTAGAAATTGTAATGTAAATCAATGTGGGGAAGGTGATGGGTAAAATATTGGTGTCGTTGCATTGTGAATGGGAAACCACAGTATTTAGTAAGCAGCTATTTATGCATTCATTGCTTTGTTTTATAGTCAAGAAATTATTGAGACATGCATTTCTATGAATGAGAGTGCTCATTGTGATCATATTGTCTAATTGAACAATAAAAACAAATGATCCTTCTCTTAATTAATGAGGAAATAATGGTTGGGAATGTGTAGCACTCTTAGGCTACATCCATGTCCTTTCCAAGTAGACTCTAACACTATATCACACAACTCAACCATATAGATATTTTAACATATAATTAGTTGATTGTGCCTCTAATCAAATTAAAATATGTGTTAATTTAGTGGGGTTGTTCTTGTGTTCATTAATAGGCATAGTTGGATATTCATTTGATTGATGAGAACCTCAAGTGTTGAGCATGGGTTAGTAGAAGATGGAGAACAAACCTAATAAGAACAATTCTCTTGAATTTTTTGTTGAGCATTGACCTTGGCACCATAGATATTGAGATAAGTTATGGTCCAAATCTTGAAGCCAAGAAGCATATTCGCTTAATGTATGTCTTCTTAGAAATAAAAAATATATGATCTTGAACTCATAAGTCTTTATTATTATTGTATTGTTAGCTAGTTGCTTGTGTGTAGGTTACACACAAGAATTGTTAAAATTCTTCTTAAGCATTTAAGTGTGTTCAATATTCTTTAAATTTAGACTATTAAAACAATAATTGCATGCATAAGGATCACTGAAATAAAGACATCCACAATATACACAAGATTTATCCTGGGAAACCCTCGTGGGCGAGAAAACCCAACAAAGATTCTTCAATATAGATTATTCAACAAGTACAATGTCTCTCTCAAGAGAGATCTCACCAAATAGAAGATAGACCATAAAACACTAACCAGAATAGAGTAGTGCACCACTAGACCAAGATAGTCTTCCAACAGATAACCAAAACACTTCACCATAACACCCTTCCTCTATAGTTGTGTCACTCTCTCAGACTTGCACACTTTTTTGTGTAAGAGATCTTGTTGTGTATGTCCTTCAAGTGAGGCACCTAGCCTCTTATAAATACAATTTGTGCCACCCAAAACTTAGGTCAAGGATGACTTGTCCACTTTATCTTTCTAATTTACAATTGAATTGCTGAGGTACAATATATCTGACTTTTACAAAGGAACAATAGGGTCGACTTAAAAATATATAATATAATATTATTATTTAGGGTTTTGTCTTGGTCAAATACAATATGAATATAATAAGAATATCTTCCAACACTACTCAAACTTCAACACTCCCTCTTAGAAAGGAAGGTATTCTTCTGGCATGGTCATCACGATTGCTTATGATCTTCTGTACATTTGACCATTGACTTGTTTAATATCCACGAATCTATATTGAAGAAGTTTTGTAACCACATAAACATCCATGGTCTCATCATCCATCCGGGTGTTATGTCATCATGGGACTTTCACTCGACAACTCACCCATAATATAGCATCTAGTTCCACAATGAACTAGTAACCTCTGGTTGGCACACCAGGCAACTGGTCCACAATGACTAGACATATAATCACGAGGATTAGTTGATGTAGTGCACACACACTACCCATCTATCCCAAGGCTAGGAAACACCTTCAACCACGCAGGTTGGCCCACCAGCTTAAAAAGATGGGTAACTAACCAACCATGAAGGCATGGCATCTTTTGACCTTATATGAGGTCATGTTGACTAGTGCCATAGTCAGTAACTTGCGTACCTGAATTTTTCACTCAAGTATAAATCTTTGTACCAGAATTTTTCACTGGAGTAGCAGTAATTCAGTATACCATACTTTTTCACTGGAGTGGCCCTCTGCATACCATAATTTTTCACTTGAGTATCAACAACTCGGTGTACCATAATTTTCATTAGAGTAACCCTCTGCGTACTAGAATTTTTCATTGGAGTAGGAGTAACTCTAGGTACCAGAATTTTTCATTGGAGTAGCAGTAACTCAGCGTACCATACGTTTTCATTGGAGTAGCCATAACATTCCCATGAATGACCAGACACGCACTGCCATTATCACATGATGGAGATATTGCCCTAGAATCACATATGTAACTCATCAGTCCCTCTTACCAAGGACATCCTTATGTACCACACCATTCTTGTCTTTGAAGTACAAAAAATTCACATTCGATAGAGGCTTGGTCAACACGTCAGCTATCTGCTCATTTGTATCGACATATTGGAGCTTCACTTCTCCTTCTGTACCATATCTCTGATATAATGGTACTTGATCTCGATGTGCTTGGACTTGTCATGGAACATTGTGTTCTATGTCAACTTCACACAACTCTAGTTGTCACACCAGATACAATTCGCCTCTAAATCGAGATCAAACAATCCTGTAAGTAGATTTTGAAGCCACACTGCTTCGTTGTTAGCTAAACAAGTTGTTATATACTCTGCTTTAGTTGTACTGAGAGCTACACTAGTTTTTTTCCTATTGAACCATGAGATCATAGTTGATCCCATACTGAAGAAACATCCATATGTATTGTTCCGGTTTGCAACACTATTGGCCCAATCTAAATCAATGAATCCTTATAGGATTATCTCACGATATTAAGCATTTATGAGTCCATAATCAATTTTACCCTTCAAATACCTCATCACATGTTTTGTTGCAACCAAGTGAACACTTCTCGGCCCAACCGTATACTGACTCAATGTGTTCACTGCAAAACATATATCTATCCTACTGTTCATTAAGTACATCAAAGAACCAATCATCTATCTATAAATGGTGGCATCCACTATCTCTGAAGTTGTATCTATCAACAACTTCAGATTTTTCACCGTCAGAGTAAGCATGGCCTTGAAATCCATCATTCTGAATCTCTTCATAATCTCAACAACATATTTTCCTTGGCTAAGGAAAATATCACTCGGTCTCTTCCATACCTCTAGACCTAAGATGTAATGCATCATGCCTAGGTATTTGATCTTGAACTCTACAGAAAGCTTCGTCTTACTCTACAGAATTCCCAAATTCTTAACAAGACAAAAGATGTAGTAATTATGCAACCTTAATGAAGATGACAAGGTTGCACTGTAATAGATCTTGTCTTTTATTTCTCTGTTTTGTTCCCAAGGGTTAGGGTTTGCATGGAATCTACAGTCAAGGGTTTTCCATGTGCTATAGCTCTCTTATATACATGTGGGTTCCAACAATAGTACTCGATCCAATATCTCAAGGATCCAATTAAGGATGCTATACCGTAACCTTATTCGTACTACCCGACTACCCAGGTACTCCCAGGTACTAGAGAGTCACTTCTCGAGTGTTATTCTCGGTGACACTATAATAGTCAGACGGTTAATCGGTTTATCTATGGAGGGCTTCAAGATTCTTAAGTCGATCTGTATACAGGTGTTGTCTTATGCATTGCCACTTGAACGAGTACCAATAGGGGTTACAAGGGTGGCCAATATATGTGAACTTAAGAACCCTCTGTATTTCCTATGTGTATGACTCCTCGACCGTGATTTTATGCACGTAACGACATATATTTATAGCTTAAATATGTCAGAATATGTCTCTACCCTGAAAACATTTATCCCACAAGTCTTTCCTTGGAAAGAGATCTGATACCACTTGCAATATTCTTGTTACAATATATTCTATAGAACAAAAAACTCTACCAGGCAATGACAAAATAATAATGATATATCCAGAAAAATATCAGAATAACAATAGAATAAGCCAAAATAATCACCAAGAAGAGAAAATTTATTATGATATCAATGTTCACTTTCCTCTTGGAGGGGGAAACCTCCAGCAGAGAAGATATCTATTACAATAATATCCAAGACAATATATTCAATGCCTTATACTCTTATTTATACTAATTCTACCTTCTAAAGAAACTTCTAGAGGAAGATATTTCAAGCTTCAAGCTTTCAACAGAAAAAACTCAAAAAAAATGAAGAAGGGAATAAAATATGAACAAAAAGGTGTTTAATTCTCAGGAGGAATCATTTCAAAGGTCAAAGGAAGAATCATTGAATCATAAAAAGGCTCAGCAAGTGAAAAAAACAGGGTCTGGACCTCCAAAAAATACAATTTTTGAACAGATTTTGCGCAAAAAAGGGCTGGTGCTCTGGTGTAAGGGGAACCAAGCATTATAGCACTCTTTCTAACACATCCAGGGAGTGTTAGCTCTCTGTTAACATGGCCACAGGGGCACCAGGCTTAAAAATCTCATAAAAAAGTCCAAAAACCCAAAATTTCAGTCAAAATTTGACAGTCAAGTTGAATGTGATGGGGTAAAGAGTCAATCAGCAAGTGCGATCAGATATAAAGGGGTGAAAAAGGTTGTAAAACAACCAAAGGTAAGACAAGGTCTATGAGGAAGATCAAAAATAAAATTTTGATCCGTTCCCCAGTGGAGTCGCCAGTTTCTGTTGAAGGAAAATCTCCCTGTGGACATGTAGATATCCTCAAAGAGCTAGACTCTTAACTCTAAGATAGAAAGTGCTTATCATGGTCACTAAATTCCTTTTATATATAGGTGGACTAGTGTGTGAGGAGGAAGGAGAAAAGAAGTACCTTTTACCGATGTTTGTCCCTACACGCTCCGAGTTGAGCTTCAATCTTTCGCTCCTCGATAAGCCCTGTAGACAAACAAAGTACGACTACTCCCTACTCTATCAAGATTAGTTAGAAATAGGTATATCTACTAAAGAGACAAATTAATGTGAGATTGAACATGAATTATAAATAAAAATGCCAAGAAAATTATATTAATGAGGAAAAAACATTGCTTACAGCCATAGATGAATTGTAGTAGTTTCGTCAAGTCCTCCTTGTCTGCCCCTTTCTCAAAAGATCCACGATCTGAATGATGAAAGCTTCACCTATTGCTCCCTATGATATCATATCTCTCTTGCCTCCAAAGTATCTCTGTTCCAACACCACTTATAAGATCATAAGTTTAGTGTGATTCTCCCTTTTCTCTCCTCTTTCACCATGAGAAAGCTTGCTTATATAGCCTTGGAGAGGCTTTAACCACTTGAGATATCCTTGGGGAAGTTGAGGATTTTCCTCCTTCAGTTGAGGATCTGCCCTAATATCATGGTTGGACTAGGGATTCTAATCCAACTAGCTTCCAAGTATGAAAGGATCCTTCCCCCATTCATCTCAACAACTTAACTACTGCCCAGAATAGGCAACGCTCCCTCAAAAGGGCCATGAGAGCGGTATAGCGCTCCCTAGTAGTGTTTAGGGGAGCGCCAAAACTCCCAAAATAAATAGCGCTCCTCCAAAAGGGCCAAAGAAGCTTTATAGTGCTCCCAGACAGTGTAAGGGGGAGCGCCAGCACTCCCAGAAGAGGTATAGGGGAGCGCTTCCCTCCAAAAACTCAGTTTTTTGGGTGCTTTCAGATGGAAAAAGGTTTATGAGCCTGCTGACTCATTTCTCCTCTTCCAAATCAAATGTTTGAGGTGTTTCAAGTGTCCTTCTCATGTCATTATAGGCACGACATAGGCATCATGGCAGTATTTTTCCCTGACACTTGTGACACTTGTGAGCAAAATGCGACACTTACGACCTTTGTAATGACGACACTTGCGACACTATCAAAGTGAGTATTTTTGATGTGTAACAAAAGGGGTTGGAGTTCGAAGTGGTGAGTTATAAAGGACCTATAGTGCTATATATTTCATGGTACGAGAGTAGAGAGGGGTTGGTTGGCAAAATTAGTATAGACAGTGTCTATTGAATGTAATTTGAGTCCGATCGAAACTTAATGCAAAAGTCTTGTAGCTTTGATGAAAATATTCTAATTGTAGCAGTTGGATGTATTTTTTACTTTCTTTTCATATGTACTTCCCGTTCTCTTTATTCATATATTTTTTTATCTGAATCGAAACAAATTTTTGAACCTCGGATTCACCGCGCAGTGCCCCTTGTTCACACCATTTAGACAAAATGTTTTTCCTCTTAAAGTTAACTCTGAATTCATTTGCAATGGTGCTCTGAGTTACTTCCGGTGTTTTCTACTCGCCACACATTATGATTTTTCACTGAAGATTGTTTCTCGCTTAGCCTTTATCCTCTCAAAGTTCAGTGACCGAGTCATTTGTTTATGTCATTTTCTCGAATTGACTCCATAGCCCAAGTCTCACTCTCTTGTTCCAATATAACCATAATCCATTATTTCAAAGGTGTTAAATCTATCCATAGTTTTAAAGTCATATCCTGCATCGAGATAGTGTCTCCTGAGAGAGCCCTCTCCAGGTCTGAAAGGCTAGTTTTGGGTCTGAAAGTTGGTTGAAACAGTTACCTTCGTTCGTCTGTTTATTAGCCGAACGGATTTACAGAGTGCTAACATTCTGGCGTCGTTGTCGGGGAGCGAAGGTGAAATATTCCCTGGGAGAAATGACAAAGTTCAGATCTGAGTACTGATGGTGAAAAGTATTCAGACACAGACATGTTGTACACCATTCACTTGGAAACTCCATTTTCAAGAATCTAGATTCAAAATTTTCATGGCGACTCCACTGTCCAAAGACGCAGTAGCCTAAAGATTTTATTGATCACTCCACTGCTTTAATATGGATTACAGATATACAAGGTATGCTCCAATGAATCTCTCTCATATTCCTGGCTTTCCAAATCGTATTCCTCACATAGATTGGCAAAAATATTTGCCTAAATTCGAAGATGGGAAAGGAAATGATGTTGCCTTGCACTTGATTAGATTTCACATGCATATATGTAAGTTGGGGGTTGAATTTCATGAGGATTGTTTGATGAAAATGTTTATGGCTACTTTAGAGGAGAAAGAAAGATTATGGTATGAAGGTTTAAAACCGGGAAGCTTATATTCTCTTAAAGATTTCCATATAACATTCTTTAAGCATTATGGAGAATCTAATCCTTCATTCTTGGTGTTTGAAGATTGTTGTGAATTTTGTGAACATTTCATTAAGTACCTTGAAAATGTTTTTGGTGATGAAGAGTGTACGAATGGTGAAATCATAGAAGCCTTTTATGAATATTCATCCCAACAACAAATAACAGCCCCTCCTTTGGTTGAAGATGAATTTGATCAAGAAATTGTTTCTAAAAGTCATTTTCCTTCTCCTCAACTTGATGAAGATATTCAACAAGATTTCCAACAAGACAAAGTGTTTCAAAGTTGTCTTTTTTCCCCTGTGAATGATATGGTTGTTCAAATTCTAAGTGGACTAGACATGGATGAGGATTTTGAAACTACATCTATGGAGACTTCAAGTAGTGAACAAACAACTGACATAGAGTTTCAAGAAAGAAACAAAACAATATATGCCACTTTTCAATCAGAAATACAGAAATATAATGAAGATGCAGTTGTTTTATTTGATTCCTTTGAAAATCATGGTTTTGAAAATGCATCCATGGGAACTCTAGACTGTGAAATAGTGCATGTTGTTATCTTTTTGCATTTGAAATAAGATTATTAGCATGAACTTATTTCCATTCATTCATTTGAAAGTCAAAATGACACTCCTCAAGCAAATTTCCAGAAGGTTAATAAAACCAAACCATAATTGTTTGATGAATAAGAGGACAACCTTGATACACATAATATGGTTGTCATATTTGAAGATGTTTAAGGATGTATGAATGTTTTTGTTGATATGCATGGAATATTAGACGAACCTATTGTTGCCATTTCATTTGAAAATGTTCTGAGAACAAAAGAAATAGAGAAAAAACAACAAACACTTATGAAAGGGGCTTGTCTTTCTATTTTTGTTCATCAAGAAGAAATGATTTTTCATGATTTTCAAGATATTGTGGCCATCCTATTATAGTCATCAGTGAAGGAGGAATTTGTTTCATTCATAAGCTCATATTTTGGATTCAATTTTTGTTTTCAGCTGCCATCTTTTACATTTGTCTACCTGCTTAAGAAAAATATGAGCAGAGGAAAATCGGGAAGCCAATTGCTTGATTGGCTGCATTGGCACTTTAGCATCACTTGATTGAGTATTCATTTCAGAATTTTTAGAGTAGATAGGAGTGTGTGAATAAGCTCAGTACTATGAGAATTTATTTTAGCAATCTGTAGTTTTCATTTTAATCTTAGTTTTAGATTTCAGTTTGGAGCATATACAACTTTGGGTTTTCAGCAGATGCAGGTTACAAGTTACAGTTGGAAAGTTTAGTTTGGGAGAAGCCCAATGGATAGGAGTTTGGTCTATTGTTCTTTGCTACCTCACAGGGAGGATAGCTTCCTCGTTGGAGCCAGCTATTAGCACCATGATTTTCATAGCTAAGGTTAAAGGTTTGTCAACAATTTGCAATTTCATGCCTATTAGCACCCATATTGTGTTTATGCTTGGCATCATCTAACATCTCTAAGGGTCAGTTTCAAAAGGAAGATTTTCATTTCCATTTGCAACTACGTGCTGCAAAATTTTCTACGCGTTGTGCAGAGTGCTTCACCGCGTAAAGGATTTTGTCGTGCAATGGATTTCATCGTGTAGTGGATTTCATCGCGCAATGGATTTCGTTGTGCAGTGGATTTCATCACGCATTGGATTTCGTCGCGCAATGGATTTCATCACGCATAGGATGTTGTCACACAGAGGATGTCATTGAGCAGTGGATGTTGTCACGCATAGGATGTTGTCACACAGAGGGTGTCATCGCGCAGTGGATTTCATTGTGTAGTGGATTTCGTCGCGTAATGGATTTTCCTGTGCATAGGCTATAAATCACACTATACAAATCACTGGTTTAGTGGTCAACTTCAAGATCAATATCTGACCAACTGGAGAAGAATTTTGAAAATCTCCGAGAGGCGTTTGTCAAGGAAAAACCAAATAATAAAAACCTCTCTCATATTTGAAAATGTGTCACGGATTGGGAGATTCGAAGGAATCTTTGAGCCCTATTTTTCAGTTTTCGTGATTTCTCGTCCGAGACATGTTTTTGCGACACATATTCCGATCTGATGGAGACGAATTTCAAGAAACCGAGAGAGGTTTTTCTTTAGAACGAGCTTACGTACAATTTTTTTTTTCACATTTTACACAACTATTACTGTTTAAGAATTACAAGTGGCATTTTGAAGCCTATTTTTCATAATTTCACCTCCTGAAAAGCAGGAAATCAGTTAAAATGTGTCATCACTGTTTGTAACGATTGATATTTTGGGAAAGGGGTTGGAGTTCGAAGTGGTGATATGTAAAGGACCTATAGTGCTATATATTTCATGGTACAAGAGTAGAGAGGGGTTGGTTGGAAAAATTAGTATAGACAACGTCTATTGAATGTAATTTGAGTCTAATTGAAACTTAATGCAAAAGCCTTGTAGCTTTGATGAAAAGATTCTAATTGTGGCAGTTGGATGTATTGTTTCCTTTATTTGTGTACGTACTTCCTATTCTCTTTATTCATATCTTCTTTTGTTTGAATCAGAACAAATTTTTGAACCTTTGATTAGCCGCGCAACGGCCCTTGTTCGCACCATTTAGACAAAATGTTTTTCCTCTTAAAGTTAACTCTGAACTCATCCGCAGTGGTGCTCCGAGTTACTTCCTGTGTTTTCTACTCACCACACATTATGATTTTGCACTGAAGATTGTTGCTCACTTAGCCTTTATCCTCTCAAAGTTCAGTCACCGAGTCATTTATTTCTATCATTTTCTTGAATCAACTCCATAGCCCAAGTCTCACTCTCTTGCACCAATAGAACCATAATCCATTATTTCAAAGGTGTTAAATATAGCCATAGTTTTAAAGTCATATCCTACATTGAGATAGTGTCTCCCGAGAGAGCCCTCTCTAGGTCCGAAAGGCTAGTTTCAGGTCTGAAAGTTGGTTGAAAAAGTGACCTTCGTCCTTCGTTTATCAGCCGAACGGGTTAACAGAGTGATAACACGCTGCACATGAAATTTTCCGCTAAACATGACATTTTTTGCTGCACATGAAATTTGTCGTTGCACATGAAATTTTCCGCTACATAGTGTTTTTGTCAATCTCGTTGAGAACTTGTTGTAAAATCGTTGGGACTAACTCCACCACAAAGAAACTTGCCTTTCCCTAGTGCACCTACTGGTGCTCTTAGACTAACATTCCGTTAAAGTTGAAATTTTAGGTTTTTCAAGCTTATTGACATTTTACTGGACATCGAACCTTCTGTTTCAGACTTTGTGATTTTGTCATGTATTGATGGTGTATTGTCTAAGAGTTGCAAGCAACAGTGGTGATGTATCCTACAATGTATTATAGCTTGAAATCAAAAGGAACAATAACAAAAAGACTCCAGGTTTGCATATAAGGTTTGATATTTTATATTGTTGCATCTTAAGTAAATGTTGTAACTAGGAAAACAATCTTTATAGGTCTATTACTACTGAGTAATTTTACTATCAAATGTGTAGTAACACTTAAATATTGTTGGTATGATGATCATTATGTAAATGCTCACTATTTAATACTACTGATGCACTTGTTTGCAAGCTAAATTGATCTCTTTCCTATCCTAGTAACACTATGGATATTACAGTGGTTCCAACCCCTTTTGGCAAGGTTAAATTCCATGGAGGTTATCATGGATATGTTCTTGTTTTTTTTCTTGTTCTAGGAAGGTTATTGTGGAGAAATGATTGGTCACAACAGTGGAACAGTATTGTTCTTGTTCCGGGAAGATCACATGTGATATCTCTGAGAGGGATCTATAGTGACAATTGTAGGTGGAAACCAGTTAGATGGTCTCTGGTTTGAGACATGGAGTAGATTATCTAGACATGGAGTTATGGAAATGAAAGTATACATCCATGTACTGAAGGAGAAGAGGAAAAAGTTAGAACCTTCTAGAAAGAAGGGTACCTTTGGGGATACAGAGAGTCTCATATGGAGATTGATATTGAGGAGAATGAGGCTTTGAAGGATGATTGTACAGATCCCTCTAGTCCAGTTGTTCATCCTTTAGAATATCAAGAGGATTTAGTAGATCTATCTGAGCCAACAGATCTACCTAGAGATGTTGTAGTGACCAAGAAAAGGCCACCTTGGATTTGTGATACTTTGCAAGATGTAGAGATGCATTCAGCTCCCCGTGGTACCTTCAAAGAGAGAAAACAACCTCATATTTTCTCGAGTCACATAGAGTCATAGTTATGAGGAGGAGCAGGTGGCTCCACCAGTGAGGTAGCTGGACCCACAAAGTACCAGCTTAGAAGGAGCCATATTTCAAAGGGAATCAACCCTTAGGATCCAATAGGGAGGAGCAACCTCCTAGGACAATTCATAGGAGATCAGACTCAGAGGGAGTCAAGCTTCAGAGGGAGCATGAAAACTGAGAGTGTGCCTGATCTCAGAGACAGTCGATTGGCTCAGAGAGAGAGTCGATTATTCAGAGGGAGTCCCCCCTCAAGTTCAAGTGGGAGAGAGACATCTTCTAGGACCCATAGACATGTGTCACGAGTTGAGGAGGCTAGACATAAGCTTCAGAGGCATGAGGCTTCTAGGAGATGTGAGACCTCTTGAGAGGATCCACTTGTTTCAATAGGTTTTTCTTCAGTCACAGAGGGAGCAACTAGTGAAGAAACATACTGGTAGGTTTGAGAGGATGCTATGGTGGAAGAGTATCAATCCATCATGATTAGTTCTGAGACCTAAAGAGAAGTATGTGGTGACTTTCAAGTGAATCTAAAAGAGAAAGCATGAAATAGATGGCATCATTGAGAAGTACAAAGCGATATTAGTGGCTAAAGGATTCCCTTGGAAAGAGGGAGTGTATTATGAGAAGACATTTTTATCTAGTCACTGGCTACACTTCCATCATGACTATCATTTATCTTTCTTCAGTGATGGGTTGGAAATTACATTAGAGGTTGTGAAAGACCATGTTCCTCAGTGGTATGATTGAGGAGGAAGTGTGTGTAGAGTGTTAGCACTCTGTAATTTGCCCAAGGCTGAAAAGGCAATCACAGAGGCAACATCAGAACCGCTTCGAGTCTTGGATCTAGCCCTCCAAGACTCAGAGAGGGATCTCTCTGTATGATGTAGCTTTGTTTTAACTTCAGATATCAGGCTAGGTAAAAAGAACAGTGGGCTTTGTTGTAAAAAGAGTTTATAAAGTGGTTGAGACAGCTAACACATCCATTGGGCTATGGGGTCTGTATTTAATCAAATCTGAGAAACAACCAGAAATGACAAAGAAAACTTTCACAGGGCGAGATAACAAGCTCACTGGATCTTAAATATTTAAAATGATGATCAGAGGAAAAGATAAGGGAAACAACTCCAACTAACAAGCACTTAAGAATCTCTTAATTGAAGATGTTTGGAAGATAAACATTGAAATCT
>ML776693.1:862473-875155 GCA_009831015.1 Picea engelmannii
TTCTGGGTTTTCTCCCCCATGAGGGTTTCCCAGGATAAATGATGTGTCTCTTGTGATTGTGTATTTCTCAGTGATCCTATCTTATGCTATTGTTATCTAGTGAAATGCAAAGAACTCTAATAATAGCTTAAACCTTAACACTTGTGGAGGTGAATGGTCCAAGTGTGGTATTCATTGAGACTCGAGGTGCTAGAAATAGTTGTGTGGAGATGGATCATCAACATGGCTCATGAAAAAAAAATTCTATGACAAAAGAAATCCAAGTATGGAGAATGTATCCCTCTTTGAGAGGGAGTGTTGAAGTTTTGCAACTTTGAGCAGTCATTCTCCATAAGAAAATACAAAGAAACCATTATAGAAGACCCTGGAATGCACTAGAAATAAACAAATGACAAGAATACCAAGTCGGTCCATTGGAACATTTGTAAAGGAAACAAAAGAAATAAAATAAAGTTAAAAGACAAAAAATGACAAGTCGGTCTTGCCAATAAGGTGATTTGACTAGTATAAATAAAGGCAAGTTCATTTCATTATTAAACATCTCATCAACTCTCCTCTTCTAGTGTGCATTACCCAGTTTCTTTGTGCCAATTTCCAGTTGCAATGTAGTTGCTAGTTACCAGTTGCACTATCTTTGTCCAGTGATGCACCATACTTGAGGGTTCTTCCTCACACTAGGGCGCAACTTTCTATGTGCTTAGATTCTTCATTTTTCTGGCGATGTATTTGTGGCCTTGGATTAAATTTCTTCTAGAGAAAACTTTTTTGGATTTTCTCTCGAGTTCGGGTTTTCCCAAGATAAATCTTGTGTCTATTGTGCATGGCTATCTCTCTGTGATTCTTTTATTTTCATTGTAGTTTTATTTTAGTTGAAATTTTTAGTGTGTAATTATTCTATTATAATAGTGGCATTGAAATCTGTTTGAAATCATAAGGTAATGATTATCAGATCTAGAAATTAGAAAAATCAACATGATCCATCCACGTTTTAGAGCCTCATGAACAAATGTTTTTGACCCTTTCTACACAATTTTGTGCTAGTATTTTTTGATGATATCTTGATCTACAATGAAACTTGAGACTCTCACATAGAGCATGTTGATAGAGCCTTGCAACTCTTAAAGGACCACCAACTATTTTTGAGATGCCCCAAATGTTCGTTTAGGGCTTCAAGTGTTGAATACCTAGGGTGCATTGTCAGTAAGGATGGTGTAAGAGTAGATCAAAATAAATTTGTGGCTATACAAGAATGGTCTTGGCCCAAGACATTGAACAACCTCCGTGGGTTCTTAGGAATTACTCGCTACTATAGAAAGTTTGTAAAATAATATGGAAAAATTGTGGCTCCTCTAACATCCTTGCTAAAAACATTTTCCCTTGTATGGAGCTAAGCATCCGAGCAAGCCTTCTCCTCTTTAAAATATGCCATGTGCATGGCTTTAGTATTAGAAATACTAGATTTTACTAAAAATTTTGTTCTTGAATGTGATGCCTCAAGTAGAGGTCTTGGCATAGTTTTGATGCAAGGAGGGGAACCACTTGCATTCACCAATGAGCAGTTGTCTGACTGCAATTTGGGTAAATTCACATATGAAAAAGAGGTGTTAGCGATTATTTTTGTCTTAGGTGAAAAATCACCAAGGTCTACAGGTTGCTCAGAAAGTGCCCAAGCGTACCGCGGGAGAATCCCTGTTTTTCCGGTAGCAAGGCAAGAGAGTGGGCAAAATAGTGTTGGCAGCATCCAAGATCTATTTACAAAGAAGATCGACGGTCATCGAGTTTTTGGAGCTACCAAGTTGCCCAAGGTTTAGCACAAGAGGGAGCACCAATAGTTCAAATCATATTTGGGTCGTCCGATCCAACCAGGACAGGTGGCAGCCTATCGGCGTATCAGGTATCGGGAGTCAGGAAGCTCTCCGTCCATTGCACTTGAAAGTGTCGATCAACAAAACTCCAAAGCTCCCTTCGAACTAAGCCCAGGATCTCAGCACCTGGTCATATCAAGCGAGCGGGTGAAGGGGGGACAGCCCCTTTATAATAGCAAATACTATCTGGGTCATCCATCTGAAGGACGCGCGGCACGCATCCACGTCATGATGGCATTCGAGAATTCAAGTGGTAAGCACTCCTCGCCATTTTACATTTCCAAACCCCAAACCCCGATAGCGTCGAAACTCGGGCCCACAGTATTACCAGGTTAGTTCAGATCCATCAAATCAATGGGGAACACGTGGCGACCGTTAGGCCCTCCTAGCATTTTACCCATCGCAACTTTAAAGGAGAAAAATCCTAATCCTTTCTCATCCACGAACCCCGAAACGCCAAAATCACTCTGACAGAGAGGTCAAAGGTGCCTAATTAAGATTCAAGAGAGGGGGTGATGTGTTCTCCAGGCACTGATTCATGTGATCTAAATCCCGATGCCAGCTTGAGGATAAACGAAGAAGAGATAAGGTGGTTGAAGCCTAGCTTCACTCATTAATTACAGGGTGTGGACGTCCCGGCTAAAGGTCCACCCGAGATGGTCGTCCGTACTGATTCTTTCCATGGAAGCCGTGCCGAGTCTCCAACTCGCCAGGGAAGCCTGCACATGCCAATTCAACATTTAAGGGCTCAACTACCCCCCTAGCACGATCCATGAAGAATTAAGGTAGCGTATGACAGTAGAATGAAGGCCAGATGTGATTGAGGAGATGCCTCTGCTGGGCAAAATGGGGAAGAGCATATGTAGGCATTTTGGCCATTTTTTGTATCTATCGATGGTAGAGCGAAGCTCCCGACTGTAAAGTTTTAATGATCATTATAGTTCCATGGTTATGCATCTGTGTTTGAGATTTCTTGTTTTATGACAAACAATTTTCCTGTTCCATCTATGTTTTCGTCTGATACCAGAGAGCTCATGATCGACTGATTTGCATGAGTTGTTGCAGTTATGCTATGATAAAGGATTTATCGTTGCGTTATTGTATTCCCTGGTTTTCTACATTTGGATGTAAGAGGATCTTACCTTTAGATGCTTTCTCTCACAGTCTGTTAAGAAACCTGATGTTTATAACAGACCCCTACACTCTTCTTATGCAAGGCTTCCCCCTACTCACCCTTATTACGAGTCACTGTTTGAAGTTTATCTAAGACCTCACTCGCCCATGCATGCCTAGCCTAGTTTCAGAGTTGAGACAATATTGTTCTGAGTTTACTTCCATTTGATCACCCCTTTATAAACAAATCATGACATTAAACTAATGGGTGTCGGGCTCTGCTCCTACTGCAATCCAGGAGTGACTTCCGACGCTAACATTTCTGGCGCCGTTGCCGGGGATGAAGTTGAAGATTTTCCCTGGGCAGAACGACATTGAGCCTCTGATTCTGAAGGTGCATCAGACATCAGAGCCCTTAAAGATTTCTACTGTGCACCTGGCGACTCCACTGTGGCGACTCCACTGTTTTCACATCACTGTTTCAACTGTGACTACTGTTAGCACACCTGAAAGATGACCCTAAGGAGCTTTCTCGAGAAGGTTTCAACAGCTACTTTCTCAGCCTGAGAAGATTCCTAGGGTAACGACAATGTTAAGATCTGGCCTTTGATGGTGAACAAGGACCAGACACACTTGAAGATGTGCATATTTCACCTGGCAAATCCATGATTCAAGGATCGATTGGCCACTCCACTGGTTCGATATGGAGAAAATTCTGGCTCAAAGGTTTGCTTTTTGTGACTTTTCTCAGATAGTTGGTTTTCCTAATGCACTTCCTGATAGAGACCAATGGGAAGATTTCCTCCCTGAATTTCATGCAACAAGTTGGGAGGAACCAGTTGAGCATTTACTGGACTTCCATGAGCCTATCCACCAACACAATATCACGCATGAGGATGTCTAGATTAAGCTCTTCAGGTATTCATTGAAGGGAGCTACTCTTGAATGGTGTCGGTCTCTTCTCGCTACAAGCATTCGCTCTTTAACAGGTTTTCATACAGCTTTCAATTCATTTTGTAAAGACTACTATCCAGCTGATGGTTTGTTTGAAAACTGTTGTGAGGAGTTTTCTTCGCTTCAGGAAGCCTCTGCTGGCCTTGAAGACCAGGTCCATGATTTATCCCTTACTGTGGAGGAAAGCATCTGCTATGAAAATATAGAGGTGTTGGACGATATTAATTGTGTTAGCCCCAGAACGGAAGCATCTGACATCATATCAGATGCATATGTTCTTTTAGATCTTCATGAAGATCAACATGCCTCTTATGGATATTATGAGTTTGCAGAGCAGATGTGGTCCATGGTAGATGGCTCACCTGAGTATCGGGTTGAAGCAGATATTCCTAGCAGCCCTGTTTCTGAGGACGGAGGCCTTCCCGTTTTTAAAGAAGAAATTATTATGGAAGCGGTTTCCTCTCTTTTTCTCCAGGGGGTTTCTCATGATATATGTTTACCTGGGATTAAAGAGAAAAAGATTACGTGTGAGAAGCCAGAACTAGTAGGTCCCACTATCCCTAAAACATAAATTTTTTACGGGATCACTGTTATGGAGGAGGATCATATCAATGAAGGACAACCCCTTTTTGATATATATTATAGTGATGATGAGCAACAAGCTTATCCTACTTTTGATCACTATAGAGATACTGAAGAGCCAGTCAGCAAACAAAACCACCCCATGGTCCCTATTTATGATGAATACGAATCGGACCTGGGGGAGACCAAACCAGAGGAGCAGAATATTTCATGTCCAGAGCCAGTCAGCGAGAAGCCACTGCCTGAGAGCAGCGAGCCTATGTCAGTTGTTCACCATCAACCTGTGCTTATCAGAGATATTCTGCCACAGGTGAACAACTGTGTAGCAGAGGAGGGTGTCTGTCGCCCATTTTATGGAATTTTCCACTCGTTCTATGACCTTGTCTGCAAGTACGTGGAGTGGCATTTCCCCTGTGCCTTGGAGCCACCCTATTTCATCTCAACTCTAGCCTGTAAGGAGGAGTTGAAGAGTGTAACCGATCTGTTGTCACGGTTACACCATCCGCTAATGATCATCGACAGAAGGAAGGAGCTTCTATCCAAGAAGCTGCTTGAATGGCTATGGTGGAAGTTTTCTTTCACCTAGCCCATGTAAAGTGTTTTATTAGCTTAGGATTGTACATAAATAAGCTCCTGTAAGCATGAATGCTTAGTTTGTTTTGTTTTTATTTTTCGTCCTGTATTTTCAGCAGCGGGATGTTTTGAGCCTGACTCCATAGCCAAACAGCAAGGCACTGAAGCTGCAGAATGAGTTCTTAGAGCATCATAGGGACGACTCTATCCCCCATGGAGACTAATGTTAGCGATTATTTTTGTCTTAGGGGCAAAAGCACCCAGGTCTATAGGTTGCTCAAGAAGTGCCCAAGCACAGCGCGGGAGAATCCCTATTTTTTCGGTAGCAAGGCAAGCGAGCGAGCAAAATAGCGTTGGCAGCATCCAAGATCTAATTACAAAGAAGATCGATGGTCATCGGGTTTTCGGAGCTACCGAGTTTCCCAAGGTTTAGCGCAAGAGGGAGCACCAATAGTTCAAATCAGATTTGGGTCGTCCGATCCAACCAGGACAGGTGGCAGCCTGTCAGCGTATCGGGTATCAGGAGTCAGGAAGCTCTCTGTCCATTGCACTTGAAAGTGCCGATCAATGAAACTCTGAAGCTCCCTTCGAACTAAGCCCAGGATCTGAGCACCAGGTCATATCAAGAGAGCGGGTGAAGGGGGGACAACCCCTTTATAATAGAAAATACTATCTGGGACGTCCATCTAAAGGACGCGCAACACGCATCCATGTCATGACGGCATTCGAGAATTCAAGCGGTAAGCACTCCTCACCATTTTACATTTCGAAACCCCGAACCCCGATAGCGCCAAAACTTGGGCCCACAATATTAATGGGTTAGTTCAGAGCCATCAAATCAATGGGGAACACGTGGCGACCATTAGGCCCTCCCGGCATTTCTCCCATCGCGACTTTAAAGGAGAAAAATCATAATCCTTTCTCATCCGTGAACCCCGAAACGCCAAAAGCACTCTGACAGAGAGGTCAAAGGCGCCTAATTAAGATTCAAGAGAGGGGGCGTTTTGTTCTCCAGGCACTGATTCATGTGATCTAAATCCCGATGCCAGCTTGAGGATAAACGAAGAAGAGATAAGGTGGTTGAAGCCTAGCTTCACTCATTAATTACAGGGTATGGACGTCCCGGCTGAAGGTCCACCCGAGATAGTCCTCCGTACTGATTCTTTCCATGGAAGCCGTGTCGAGTCTCCAACTCGCCAGGGAAGCCTGCACATGCCAATTCAACATTTAAGGGCTCAACTACCCCCGTGGCACGAGCCATGAAGAATTAAGGTAGCGTATGACAGTAGAATGCAGGCGAGATGTGATTGAGGAGACACCTCTGCTGGGCGAAATGGGGAAGAGCATATGTAGGCATTTTGGCCATTTTTTGTATCTATCGATGGTAGAGCGAAGTTCCCGACTGTAAATTTTTAATGATCATTATAGTTCTATGGTTATGCATCTGTGTTTGAGATTTCTTATTTTATGACAAACAATTTTCCTGCTCCGTCTATGTTTTCGTCTTATACCAGAGAGCTCATGATCGACTGATTCGCATGAGTTGTTGCAGTTATGTTATGATAAAGGATTTATCGTTGCATTATTGTATTCCCTGGTTTTCTTCATTTGGATGTAAGAGGATCTTGCCTTTAGATGCTTTCTCTCACAGTCTATTAAGAAACCTGATGTTTATAACAGACCCCTGCACTCTTCTTATGCAAGTCTTCCCCCTACTCACCCTTATTACGACTCATTGTTTGAAGTTTATCTAAGACCTCACTCGCCCATGCATGCCTAGCCTAGTTTCAGAGTTGAGACGATATTGTTCTGAGTTTACTTCCATTCGATGACCCCTTTATAAACAAATCGTGACAATAAACTGATTGGTGTCGGGCTCTTCTCCTGCTGCAATCCAAGAGTGACTTCCGACGCTAACAAGAGGTGATGGCCATCCTGCATGCAATAGAGATGTGGAATTCATATCTCATATGGTGACGTTTCCATATCAAGACTGCCCATCATAGTATGAAGTACTTTCTTGAACACATGTTATCACCATGAGAACAACATAAGTGGGTCACCAAGATGTTAGTTTATGATTATGAGATTATATATATATAAGAAGGATAAATAAAATGTGAGGGATAATGCTTTATTCTGTCGATTTGAGGAGGATGGATCCCTCTTTTCCTTATCTTTACCCATTACAGGGTGGCTCGAGGAAGTCCATAAAAATGGTTGGAAAATGACACTATTGTTCAACTCATCCATAGGATTTAGGAAGATCTTGAGCCTCCTAAAGGGTATAATGGAAGCTAGATACATTGTGATATCAATGACTCATTTTTCTAGTAAAGAATTATTCATTAAAACAAAGGATCTCGGAGGAATTTCATTCATCACCTACAACAAGTCACTTTGGATTTCATAAAACATATGAAAGAATTAAGCACTCTTTAAGTTTGGGAAGGCATGAAAACAAACATCCAGGATTTTGTGGAAACCTGTGACACATGCCAAAGAAACAAGGGCGAGACAATAAATATTCCAGGGTCATTACAACCACTACTGATCCCATCACATGTATGGACTAACATCTTTATGGATCTTTTAGTGGGATTTCCAAGAGCGGGAAACAAATCCTTGATCATGGTGGTAGTTGATTGTCTATCCAAATATGCTCATTTTTGTGCCTTACCACATCCATTTACCCCCTCCTCAATTGCCCAAGTCTTCTTAGATCAGATTTTTGAGTTACATGGCATGCCCACTTCCATTGTCTCAAATTGGGACCCTACCTTGACCAACAAATTTTGGTAGAAGTTGTTTAAACTACAAGGTACCCAACTGAAAATGAGCACTGCATATCAACCCCAAAGAGATGGTCAAATTGAAGTCGTCAACAAGTGCTTAAAACCTTATTTGAGATGTTTTTCTTTTGAAAAGCCACACTAATTGCACAATGGCTTTCGCTTGTAGAATGGAGGTCCAATACCTCTTATCATGGAGTTACAAAAATGATCCCATATGAAGCAGTCTATCCAGGTAAAAAACCATTGCCAGTGACATCATATTTACCAGGCACCTCCAAAGTTAGGCAATGGACCACACACTCCACACTAGAAAAAACATTCTCCTCATACTGAAGGACAATTTGGTTATGGCTAAAAACAGATTGAAGCAACAAGTGGACCAACATCACTATAAACGTTCTTTTGTAGCAGAGGATTAGATGTTTCTTTGCCTTCAACCTTATAAACAAACATCACTCAAAGAAAAAACACATAAAAAATTAGCACCAAAGTTCTATGGACCCTATGAGATCATCTAGCACACTAGACAAGTGGCCTACAAATTGGCTCTTCCAGTGCACTCCATGATCCATCTAGTGTTCATGTGTCTTGTATGAAGAAATCCATGAGATCGAAGTGCAAGGTGAAAACTAGCTTACTGAAACTTGATAATGAAGGTTCCATTTGGTTTTAGCGGGAAGTAATATTGGATATTAGAGAGGGTAAATTGCACCAGTGTAAAACCCATGACGTATTGATCTAGTGGATATACATGCCATCCAAATATGCCACATGAGAACCAACCACCACTTTGTAGCAATTTCCTCTTCTTCAGTACAACATTGCCCATTAAATAGTAGTAGATAATTATTTAATGTAAAAGGGTCCATTTTGTTATTATCTACGACTCCTTTTTATTTGAATTGGTTGCACATTCAGATCTATTCATCTAATAAGAGTATCCACAACCCAATTGACAGTTCTTTTGAGTTGCTGGACTTGCTTGCTGTTTGTTCTCCTTCACGAAACACAGTTTAAGAAGCCACAAGCTTGTGCCCTATTTAAACCATCAGCCTTGGTCCAAGACAACATTGTTTAATCCTGGTGTAAAAACCAGGAAACTCTTCCTACAGCCAACGCTGTCCTCAGGCACAATAAACCCAAAACGCATAACAACAGATCGCCATCAAAGCCATTCGTTTGAACAATTGAATGCAACGATGCACATCTGTAAACATGTTAATTATGGTAGTGTCTATAGAGGACGATGTAAAGTAGTGATAGAATTTGAATTGAACGCACATTTATTATGGGGTATTTTGACCGTTTTAAAAAAATCCAATTTCTCAAAAATGTTTGTTTATATAGTTAAAACCGTGAGGGGTAGATTGTTTTTCAAATTTCAACTTTAATGCACAGGATTGATAAGTTAAAGGCAACTGCATCTTGCTTTGCTTGATTATGTAATATATGCCTAAAGGTGTTGTAAAATAACTGCTGAATATAAATAATTAAATATGACTACTGACAGGATCAACCAGGTAACCATCAAAGAAAATAAACTATATAGAGAGGGTGTGTTGAGTTGGTAGGCAAGTAAACCGAGCTTTGAGCCCAATTACATACATAGCCATTCCTGCCTGTGAGTGTTTGCATCCTGTTTATTACTTCCTTAGGATTTTGAATATGCAGAGCTATTCGTGCATGTGAGTGTTTACATCCCGTGATTGATGGAGTGTTGCAGATATGTGATTGATGGAGTGTTGCATCCTGTTTACTACTTCGTTACAATTTTGAACTGCAAATATGTGATTGATGGAGAGTTGGGTTGAATTTTGCAAACATTGAAGTGTTTTGTTTTATTTTGACATAATAAAGTTGTAGCTAACAGATTGGATATTACAGGATTGTGGTGGATTATTTTTTTATTGGGCAACGATCTTTACATTACAAGCAAATACATATATATAGCATTGAAACCAAATGAGAAATCAAAATATCTTTTCACCATATTGAATGAATTCACATTGAAGAAGCTTACAAGCAAATACATAGAAACCAAATGAGAAATAAAAATATATTTTCACCATATTGAATTGAATTCACATTGAAGAAGCTTGAACTCAGTTTAATTCTGAATTGCAAAGGCCTTACAATTTATTTCAGTAATGAAGATCTATTTTGACTAGATGAACGGACCATAATCCTACATCTTATAGATTAATATACATAACAATAAAATATTATATTTTATTTTTTCAATCATCATCTAAATTTCCTTAAATAATTTGTGAAGGTGTATTTTAATGTTATTGTCCTCCCAAATGATTTCTTCCCACCAACTTCTAACTTTATAAATAAATATCATTTAAAGAAAAAACATATAAAAAATTAGGACCAAAATTCTATGGACCCTATGAGATCATCTACCGCACTGGATAAGTGGCCTATAAATTGGCTCTTCTAGTGCACTCCATGATCCATCTAGTGTTCATGTGTTTTGTATGTAGAAAGCCATGAGATCGAAGTGCAAGGTGAAAACTAGCTGACTGAAACTTGATGATGAAGGTTCCATTTGGTTTCAGTGGGAAGTAGTATCAGATATTAGAGAAGGTAAATTGCACCAGTGTAAGACCCATGACGTACTGATCTAATGGATATACATGCCATCCAAATATGCCACATTAGAACCAACCACCACTTTGTAGCAATTTCCTTTTCTTCATCCTTAAGTACAACATTGCCCATTAAATAGTAATAGATAATTATTTAATGTAAAAGGGTCCATTTTGTTATTATCTACACAACACATAAGCTCGACTCCTTTTTATTTGAATTGGTTGCACATTCAGATCTATTCATCTAATAAGAGTATCCACAACCCAATTGACAGCTCTTTTGAGTTGCTGGACTTGCTTGCTGTTTGTTCTCCTTCACCAAACACAGTTTAAGAAGCCACGGGCTTGTGCCCTAGTTAAACCATCAGCCTTGGCCCAAGACAGCATTGTTTAATCTTGGTGTAATAACCAGGAAACTCTTCCTACAGCCAACGCTGTCCTCAGGAACAATAAACCCAAAACGCATAACAACAGATCGTCATCAAAGCCGTCTGTTTGAACAATTGACTACAGCAATGCACATCTGTAAACATGTTAATTATGATAGTGTCTATAGGGGACGGTGTAAAGCAGTGATAGAATTTGAATTGATAGCACATGGGGTATTTTGACCGTTTAAAAAAAATCCAATTTCTCAAACATGTTTGTTTATATAGTTAAAATCGTGACGGGTAGACTGTTTTTCAAATTTCAACTTTAATGCACAGGACTGATAAGTTAAAGGCAACTGCATCTTGCTTTGCTTGATTATGTAATATATGCCTACAGGTGTTGTAAAATAACTGCTGAATGTAAATAATTAAATATGACTACTGACAGGATCAACCAGGTAACCATCAAAGAAATTAAACTATAAGTAGAGGGTGTGTTGAGTTGGTAGGCAAGTAAACCTAGCTTTGAGCCCAATTACATACACAGCCATTCCTGCCTGTGAGTGTTTGCATCCTGTTTATTACTTCCTTAAGATTTTGAATATGCAGAGCCATTCGTGCGTGTGAGTGTTGCAGATATGTGATTGATGGAGTGTTGCATCCTGTTTATTACTTCGTGACAATTTTGAACGGCAGATATGTGATTGATGGAGTGTTGAGTTGAATTTTGCAAACATTGAAGTGTTTTGTTTTATTTTCACATAATAAAGTTGTAGATAACAGATTGGACATTACAGGATTGTGGTGGTTTATTTTTTTTCTTGGGCAACAATCTTTACATTACAAGAAAATACATATATAGTATTGAAATCAAATGAGAAATAAAATATTTTATTCAGATTGAAGAAGATTACAAGCAAATACATATATAGCATTGAAACCAAATGAAAAATAAAAATATATTTTCACCATATTGAATTGAATTCACATTGAAGAAGCTTGAACTCAGTTTAATTCTGAATTGCAAAGACGTTACAATTTATTTTAGTAATGAAGATCTATTTTGACTAGATGAACGGACCATAATCCTACATCTTATAGATTAATATATATAACAATAAAGTATTACATTTTAGTCTTTCAATCATCATCTAATTTTCCTTAAATAATTTGTGGAGGTGCATTTTCATGTTATTGTCCTCCCAAATTATTTCTTCCCACCAACTTCTATGACCATATACTATTAAATTAACTAATTTTTCCATCCCTTTGGGCAATTTTCTCAATACGACACACTTCTTTATCTTCAAAACACGGAGATGGAGTAGTGTTCCTCCTTTTAACACACCTTCTTCAGCGATACTTCGGAGCTTGGACATATTAGACAAATGCAACATCTCTAACATCGGAAATCCACCTGAATTTCCAGAACTGCCTATCCCCAAGTCCCTCACGCTGGAGTAATTTCTTAATTTTAGAAATTTCAAAGTGGACAACCTCTCCAATGGAGGAAGCTTCTTCACATGGTCACTTCCATCCAATTCTAACCTTTCCAGCTGTTGAAAGCCACACACCCATTGGGGCAATTTTACTCCTATGTAATCAACCAATACAAGACACTGCAACTTTTTCATCTCCTGCATCTCGTCCGGAAGATTGTACTTCACATAATTCATGTTTATGTGATGTAAATATAAATGCCTCATTTCTGGCCAAGTTCCCATTATAGTTGCCAGTGCATCAAATTTTGAAAATAGGACTAAACGGAGCTCTGTGAGATTTGTGAGATCCTTCAGAGCCATACAATTTGTGGGATCATTCAAAGGTTTTTC
>ML776693.1:877103-910993 GCA_009831015.1 Picea engelmannii
TTACCGTGTTGATTTGTTTTGGTATAAAGAGTTGGCTCATTTTGGCTTCTGCTGAAACCACTTTTGATCAGATAAGTGTCAATTCTGTTGTACCAAGCTCTTGGAGCTTGCTTTAAGCCATACAAGGCTTTCTTCAACCGATATACTTTGGTTGGATGCTCTTGGACTTCAATTCCAGGTGGTTGATTGACATAAACTTCTTCTTCTAAAAAACCATTCAAGAATGCTGACTTGACATCCATGTGATATACATGTCATTTGTGTTGTGCTGCTATGGCCAATAAAGTCCTTACAGTGTCTAATCTTGCTACTGGAGCAAAAGTTTCACCATAATCAGTACCTGGATGTTGTGAGAATCCTTTGGCAACAAGTCTTTCCTTGTATTTTTCAGTCTACCCTTTTTCATTGAGTTTAGTTGTGTAAACCCACTTGACACCAATACTCTTCTTGTGTCTTGGAAAATCAACAAGATCCCATGTCTTGTTCTTCTCAATGGAGTCAATTTCTTGGTTCATGGCTTGAACCCAATGTGGTTCCTTAGCTGCTTCCTTAAAAGATGTAGGTTGACATGACATTAAAGCAAAAAGATTGTGTTGCTCAAAGTCATCCAACTGTTGATGGATTTCTCTCAAACTTTGAGTTCTCTGATTCTGTGGTTCAGAGAATGATTCTCTGTTGGAAGTTGAGTTATCCTGAGAGTTTTCAGGTTGTCTTTGTACCTGCAATCTTGGAAGAATATTTTGAGGTACTTGCTGTTATGAATTTTCTATGTTTTCAGAACTTGGTAGCAATGGATTTTGACTGTCCATGTGCTGATTTTCTGAATCATTCCAGAATTGATTTTCTAGAAATTGTACATCTCTGCTAAGAATAAATTTCTTGGTGAGTGGATTGTAAATCCTGTAAGCTTTAGATGTTTCACTATATCCAGTGAAAATACATTTCTCACTTCTGTCATCAAGATTCTTACTTAATTCCGAAGGTATGTGAGCATATGCTATGCATCCAAATGTCCTTATATGAGCTACATTGAGCTTTGTCCCACTCCATGCTTCTTGGGAAACTTTTATCTTTAGACTGGTGGTTGGTGATCTATTCAAGAGATAAACTGAGCATGCTACTGCTTCAGCCCAAAAAGTATTTGACAAACTTTTATCTTTGAGAAGTGTTCTTGCCATATTCATTATTGTCTGATTTTTCCTTTCAACCACTCCATTCTGCTGTGGAGTATATCTAGTTGTTGTTTGCATGATGATGCCTTGAGATTTGCAGAAATTTGCAAATTATCTGGAGTTGTATTCGCCTCCTCCATCTGACCTGAGTGCTTTGATATATTTTCCACTCTGTTTTTCAGCTTCTGCTTTGAATTCTTTGAATTTTGCAAAATTTTCAGACTTGTGTCTGAGAAAATAGATCCATGTTTTTTTGTTGAAATCATCAATAAATGTTAGAAAGTAAAAACTACCACCTATTGACTCTGTTTGCATTGGTCCACATAGGTCAGTGTCAACAAGTTCAAGATGTTGTTTGGCTGGATTTGATGACTGTGGAAAACTAGTTATCTTATGTTTTCCAAGTATGCATGACTCACATGGGGGAATTTGATCTTTAAATATAGGTAAACCTTTAACCATGGAGTTTTTCTGAAGAAGACTTAGACTCTGAAATGGTAGATGTCCAAATCTTGTATGCCAAACCATTGTTTCATTCAGGGTTGATGCACTTTGTGCATAGGGTTGACTCAGATTTGCAGTTCTGAGGGTAAGGGGAAACATCCTATTGGCAGTCATATGGATTTCAGAAACTAATTTTCGGCTTGGGATTTTGTCATATATCTTACAAGATGTTCCCTCAAAAGGTACCTTATAGCCATGTTCAATAAGCTTTCCTACACTTAGCAAATTATGTTTTAAATCTGGAACATGATAGACATTGTTTATGCCTTTCGTTACATTATGTTTAGTAAGAATAGGAACAGTTCCTTTTCCTTGAACATTGACTAAGTAATCATTTCCAAGTGTAATATCAGATGAAATTGAAGAATCAATGCCTGAAAGTAATTCTTTGTTACCTGTCATGTGATTGCTGCATCCACTGTCCAGCAACCAGAGATCTTTAGGTTGATGTTCAGTCTTGTGACATGAGAGAAACATACCTCTTGAGTTTTCTCCCATGTGATTTCAAACATGTGCTCTGCCTGAGAGTTGATCTGCTTGATTCTTCCTGCATTCAGATTCATAGTGACCATACTTCTTGCAGTAATAGCATTGTATGCTTGATCTTCTCCCTCTGCCTCTTTGAGGCTGGAAATTCTGATGTTGATTATGTTGTTGTTGCCTTTGACCTTGGAAATTTTGATTCGAATATTGTTGTCTATTGCCTCCACTCGAGTGAGAGTAACTTGGATTGCTCCCTCTTCCTTAGTGACCTTTGCTTTTTCCTCTGCCTCTCCCTATGCTCAAGGAGAATTGAGTTTTAAAAGCATTGGAGATTGACTCATCTATAAGATGTAGTCTTGTCTCATGTGTCACCAGAGAACCAATTAATTCATCTGTTGAAAATCTTGACAGATCCTTGGATTCAAGGATTGCTGTTACAACCATTTCAAATTTCTTGGGTAAGCTTCTGAGAGTTTTCTCAACAATGCATTGATCAGTGATGGTTTCACCAATCAGTCTGATCTGGTTCACAACTCCCATGACTCTGGTCATGAACTGATCTACGGTTTTGGACTCTGTCATCCTTAGAGTCTCGAATTGCGTCCACAAGGTCTGAAGTTTCACTGTTTTGACCCTGTCATTTCCTTGCTAGGAAGATTTAAGGATTTCCTTGCTAGGAAGATTTAAGGATGTCCACAGAATTTTGAATCCAGAATTTTGCTTTATTTTCTTTGTTCCTCAGTGTTGCCTGAGCAATTCTCTACGCATTTGTCATGGCAGCGAAGGAGGATAGATCCGGTTCCGCATATCCAAGATCCAATGGTTCCCAACATTCTTGTGCTTGCAAGAACGATCTCATTTGTAGAGACCAAAACTTGTAATTCTTTCCCAGAAGAATCAGACCCTGAGTTGGTCCTAAGTTGCTAGACGACACCATAAAAAAAATTGTAGAAAAAATAGAGGGAAATTTTGTATTTACCTCCGATCGCCAATTTGCCGATTTGTTGATGGCCGAAGGGAGCTTATCGGGCTTGAATTGGCCCTTAGTCTCCTTGCAATGAGACCACGCACCTTATTGTTAAAGTGCTACGGGATTTTCCGGCTCTTTGTCTTTCAAATCGTCGAAATGCGAAAAATTTCCTTTGGACAATTCAACGGTCCCGATCTTGTGTGATCTGACGGTCCAGATCTTATCGGGATATCACGAATCGCTATTTGCGATTTCTAATGATGAGTTCTTTTGACTCCTCGATTCCCCGATCTTCGATTTACCGATGGCGCGTTCCTTTCGGGACTTTCCCGATTGCTTTGATCTCTGCCACGCATCCCAGCAGATGGACGATCGTGATATCTCCTCGTGATTTCACGATTGGATATGTTCCGGACGTCTCGTCTACAGTATCTGCGAAACGCCGAACGTCGATGCACCAATTGACTCTCCCGATCTGTTCCACGTGTCTCCTCAAGATGGACATCTCCGATCGTTTACGGGGTTTTCACCACAAAGAAACTCGATCTCTTGTCCTCAGGATTCGCGATTTGCCGAATCCTGACTTTCCCTTCATGCGTTAGCCCTCCAAGCTAAGCTCATGGTCTGCGTGACCACTACCCCGTGATCGTAGTCAAACCTCTCGTCGGGGTTTCGGGGTTTCCAATGCCTAAATGCATACACCCATGAGATTCCCGACTCCTCAAATCCCGATTCTCTGCTACGCTAACAGCTGCCCCCCACTTATCGGGGTTTCGCGATTCGTGATTCCAAAATGCATAAACACTTTGTCATCAGGATCCCCAATATCCCGATGACCAAAACACCAATCAATGCCTTCCTATCGGGCCTTGTCCCGATGGTGTTGATTGCTACCACGCGTCCTCCTCAAGACGGACGGTTTTGATCTCTCCGGGATTTCGAGACTTTTGATGTCCCAATGCTTTCGAATTTAGGAAATCCGATTTCCCGATACCGAATATCCCGACTCTCTTCATCTTTCTGACACCTGTCTCCCCAAATGGACGGCTTAGATTCATGTCGAGGTTTTCAACATAGACATCCCCGATCTCTTGTACATGGGAATATCGATATACCGATGTGCCAAAGTACTGACGGGCACTCGATCTCTGCCATGTGTCTCTGCTAATGGACGGTCCAGATCTTCCCGACATTTTGAGACTTGAAGTGTCTCGATTCTCTTGTCCTTGAGAATCTCGATTTCCCGATGACTGCTATACCGATGGCTATGCCCTTGTCGGGATTTTCCTCCTCCTATCCCCAAAGGTAAACCTCATGCAACTTCAATCCAATCTGACGGCTGGCGGGAAATTTGCTCCAGATCTGACGGCTCAGATCCTTTCTCCTTGTGCGCTCCTCTAGAGGATAAAATTTGTGCGCCTTCACCCGATCCAATGGCTGTCGGGGCTCTGCGCAAGATCTAACGGCTGAAACACTTTCACCTTTTCCGTGCTCTCCTCGTCCCTTCTGAACTGGTTTCCCTCTTCAGATACGTTCTCAGGATGAATCTTACAGCCTTAATGGCTGTTCTTTGCACCTAAGACGCGTTCTTTACTCCCGTGGAAGAAGGATTTGTGAATCTTTCAAAGATTTGAAAGAATTTTACGAGTTCTTCTTTCTCTGCTACAATCTTTGACATATTTGAGTGATTTCCAAAATTCTTTAAACGACGGTGCCTTCTGCAACAATCTTTAACGATTTTGAATGTTTTCTTCGAGTTCTTTAAACGATCTTCCATTATGCAGCTCTTCTTCGTCAATCTTTGACGATTCTTGAAAAATTGTTCAAGAAACTTTAAAGTTTCTTCTTTCTCAGTCTCTGCTTTCTCGTTCTTTCAAGCGTAGTATGCTTTGCAACCTCTGCAAGCTTCCTACGTTGATCTTTTGAACATAAGATGGTCTGCTTCCTCGTGGAAGTTTCCTGCGAGGATCTTTCGAGAGTATGACGGACAACTCTACAAACCTTGTGAAAGAGACTGTGTCGCATGCTCTCAAGATTCGTGAAGCTCTACACTGTGAGGATCGTGTTGCTCTCCAGACTGTGTGAAGAGGCTTACTGCTGAAGCTCTGATACCATGATAAATTGTGAAGAAAAGAGAAATGCAGAGAGAAAAGAATAGAACAATATATTGAAATGTATGAAGAAGATATTGTTAGAAGAAGATCTGAGAGGATATAATGTAAAGGGAAATAGCTGAGCTAAATGGGCTCAAGCAAGACAAAAATAGAAAGTACCACTGTCTAGTATAGCTGGCAGTGTACAGTCAGACTGTTGAGGTTACATTATCTTTAATAAAGAAAACAATGCTGCAAGTTTGGATCAGCTCTGGGCAGGTCCTTGTAGCTCCCTCTTAATATTTGATATAGATCTTTGCGAATACAGAGATGAGTATTTGGAAAAGAAGGATCTGCAATTTTCATGAGAGACAAAGAAATATTCCACTCATCTACATTTGTTTTGTTTCTCATTGTTGCGGCCACAACGGTTATGGCCAATGGCAGACCTTTGCACTCATCTGCAGTCTCTCTAGCACAGCCCATTAATTCCTTTGGAACATGGCCGTCTTCGAAAAATAGTCTGTGAAACAATTTTTGACCTTCGTCCTGCAACAAGGGTTCCACTTGTATGGACTGTTGCTCCCTCATTAATGTGATATCTCTGTTGCGTGTGGAGAATACTACTTTTCTATCCTTACCAACCCCAAATTCAACACCTAAATATTTTTGCAGATCCAGTGGACATGTACTCCACATGTCGTCCAATATCAAAAGAAATTTCTTATTCTTTAGACTTGCACACAACTTCGCTATTCTGGTAGCAGAATTAGCAATGCTGGGGAGCTGTAAATCGATTCCCTCAGCGATCTGATCCTGCAATTTAGAAATTTTATAGTCTTGAGAGACTGTAACCCAAATGACATCAGTGAATAAGGCCTTACTGACCTTGTGGGAGTTGTAGACTGTGTCGAGCAAAGACGTCTTTCCGACCCCGTCCATTCCATATACACAAATCACTCGAACATGTGGATCTTCCTTAAGCAACTTCTGCTGCTTCGTCTCAGCAGATTTGATGCCTAATCCCTGAAAGCCCTCGTCTGGAACGGGTCGAGGCAAGTCCTCTGCCTGTGCCAATGTGGCTGCCTCCCGAACTCTGACAAATATTTTGAGGTCGTCTTCAAGGTATTTATAGAGCTTATCGATTCTCGTGGTCCATTCTCTAATTTGAGTGGAAACAATGGCCTTGCAGAGGAGGCAATCCCAAACCCAGACAATGCAATCCAGTCCCTGTTGCTGGAGTCGAGATTGGACGATGAGGCTCTTAGCCTCTTCAATCGCATCACGCATGCTCTCCAAACTGTTAAATATCATGTAACCTCAACAGTCTGACTGTACACTGCGAGCTGTACTGGACAATTGTACTTTCTATTTTTGTCTTACTTGAGCCTATTTAGCTCAGCTATTTCCCTTTACATTGTATCTTCTCAGATCGCCTTCAAAACTTCATTTTTTGTACTCTTCTTCATACATTTCAATATACTATTCTATTATTTTCTCTTTGCATTTCTCTTTACTTCACAATTTATCATGGTATCAGAGCTTCAGTAGTAAGCCTCTTCACACAGTCCAGAGAGCAACACAATCCTCACATTACAGAGCTTCACGGATATTGAGAGCACGCGACACAGTCTTTTCACAAAGATTGGAGAGTTGTATGTAATACTCTTAAAAGATCAACGTAGGAAGCTTGCGGAGGAAGTAGAGCGTACAATGCTCGAAAGATCGAAGAAGTAGAGCACGCAGAAGAAGAAACTTTAAATATTCTTGTATCTTTTCAAGAATCATCAAGACTGACGAAGAAGAGCTGTAGAACGAAAGAACGTTCAAAGAACTCAAAGAATTCTTTCAAATCATTAAAGATTGCTGCAGGATGTAGCATCGTTTAAAGTTTTCTAAAATTCGCTCAAATCTGTTAAAGATTGAAGCAGTGAACAAAGAATTCATGAAATTCTTTCAAATCTTTGAAAGATTCACAATTTTTTTTCTTCCGCAAAAGAATATTCCTTCAAAGGCAGTAAAGATCGCATCTAAGGTGAAAGGAATAGCCATTGTAGCCATAACATTCATCCTGCGAACGGATCTGAAGCGGCAAACCAGTTCAGAAGGGACAAAGAGAACGCGAAAAAGGCTAAAGCATTTTAGCTGTTTGATCTTGTGCGGAGGCCCGACAACCGTTGGATCAGTGAGAAAGTGCACGAGGTTTAGACCTCTGGAGTGCACAGGAGAGATTTTGACTTGTGAAGTCATGAAATCCTGACATCATCTGGACCGTCCATCAAGAGACACGTGGCGAGATCCTATTCCATCGTAAAATCGGTTATCGGGAGTTAGACACGCAAAGGCGATTGGACTCCAAAAACTCCGATACGCGATATCGTGAAATCCCAAGAGGACCTATGAGCCATTCATCTCAGAGGATAGGTGGCAGCAGATCCAGGCCATCACTCCATCGACATTTCAGAGTTCGGGATATCGGAGGTCTCGTTGACAAAAGACACTCCACGGCGAAACTCGCGAAATCGCGATTCACGATACCGCAATAAGATCATAGCCGTCCATCTTAGAGGACAGGTGGCAGAAGATCAACGCATCGTCAAATCGGCATTTCAGAGTTCGCGGTTTTGAAAGACAGTTGCAGCAGGACTTCGAAACTCGCAAAATCGCGATAGGCGAAATAGCGATAAAGCCTCAGCCGTCCATTTGACCAGACACGTGGCGGACATCGAGGAAACCGTCGGTGTTTCGACATTCGGGGTTTCAAGTTGTCAGAGAAATTTGGAATCGCAAGTTGCGATATCCCAAGGTTGAATCAGGACCGTCCATCTCTCAAGGACACATGGCGTAAATCCGAGGACTCGGGAAAAGTCCTGAAAAGGAAAGGTCCATCGGCATATCAGGATTCGGCAAATCGTGACTCCTGAGGACAAGAGATCGGGTTTCTTTGTGGGGAAAACCCCGTAAACGATCAGAGCCGTCCATCTTGAGGAGACATGTGGACGAGATCGCGAGATTCAATCGGTGCATTGGTGTTCAGCGTTTTCGCTGATCCTGGAGACATCCAAGACATATCCAATCACGAAATCGTGAGGAGAGATCACGATCGTCCATCTGTTGGGATGCGTGGCAAAGATCAGAGAAATCGGGAAAGTCCTGAAAGGAATGCACCATCAGTAAATCAGAGATCGACGATTTGAGGAGTCAAAAGAGCTCGTGATCAGAACTCACGAAATTCTGATTCGCGATATCCCGATAAGATCTGGGTCGTCAGATCACAAGAAGATCTCGACCGTTGAATTGTCCAAAAGCAATTTTTTCGCATTTCGGCAATTTGAAAGACAAAGAGCCGGAAAATCCCGAAGCCCCTTAAAATTAAAGAGCATGGTCACATTGCAAGGAGACTAAGGGCTAATTCAAGCCCGATAATATCCCTTCGGCCATCGACAATTCGGCAAATCGACGATCGGAGGTAAATACGAAATTTCCCTCTATTTTTTCTGGAATTTTTTTTATGGCATCATCTAGCACTTTAGGACCAACTCAGGGTCCGATTCTTCTGGGAAAGAATTATGAGTTCTGGGCTCTATGAATGAGATCGTTCTTGCAAGCACAAGAATGCTGGGAACCAGTGGATCTTGGATATGTGGAACTGGATTCAGCCGCCCTCGCTGCCATGACAAATGCGCAGAGAATTGCTTAGGCAACACTGAGGACCAAAGAAAATAAAGCAAAATTCTAGATTCAAAATTCTATGGATGACTCGATTTTCTCAAAAATCAGAGGCATTGGTACTTCCAAAGAAGCCTAGGATATTCTTAAATCTTCCTACCAAGGAAATGATAGGGTCAAAATAGTGAAACTGTAGACCTTGTGGATGCAATTCGAGACTCTAAGGATGACAGAGTCTGAAACTGTAGATCAGTTCATGACCAGAGTCATGGGAATCGTGAACCAGATTAGACTGATTGGTGAAACCATCACTGATCAACGAATTGTTGAGAAAACTCTCAGAAGTCTACCCAAGAAATTTGAAATGGTTGTAACAGAAATCCTTGAATCCAAGGATCTGTCAATATTTTCAACAGATGAACTAATTGGTTCTCTGGTGACACATGAGACCATACTACATCTCACAGATGAGTCAATATCCAATGCCTTCAAAACTCAATTCTCCTTCTGCAGAGGGAGAGATAGAGGAAGAAGTAGAGGTTACCAAGGAAGAGGGAGAAATCAAAATAACTCTCAATCCAGTGGAGGTAACAGACAAAAATATCCAAATCAGAATTTTCAAGGTCAAAGACATCAGCAACAAAATCAACATCAGAATTTCCAGCCTCAAAGAGGAAGAGGGAGAAGATCAAATGAGAAATTAAGTATACAATGATATTACTGCAAAAAGTATGGGCACTATGAATCTGAATGCAGGAAGAAACAAGCAGATCAGCTCTCAAGCAGAGCACATGTGTCAAATCATAAGGGAGACACCTCAAGAGGTATGTTTCTCTCATGCCACAAGACTGAAGAACAATCTAAAGATCTCTGGTTGCTGGACAGTGGTTGCAGCAATCACATGACAGGTAACAAAGAAATACTTTCATGCATTGATTCTTCAATTTCATCTGATATTACACTTGGAAATGATTACTTAGTCAAGGTTCAAGGAAAAAGAACTGTTCCTATTCTTACTAAACATAATGTAAAGAAAGACATAAACAATGTCTATCATGTTCCAGATTTAAAACATAATTTGCTAAGTGTAGGACAACTTATTGAACATGGCTATAAGGTACTTTTTGAGGGAACATCTTGTAATATATATGACAAAATCCCAAGCCGAAAATTAGTTTCTGAAATCCATATGACTGCAAATAGGATGTTTCCCCTTACCCTCAGACCTGCAAATCTGAGTCAACCATATGCACAGAGTGCATCAACCCTGAATGAAACTATGGTTTGGCATACAAGATTTGGACATCTACCATTTCAGAGTCTAAGTCTTCTTCAGAAGAACTCCATGGTCAAAGGTCTACATATCTTTAAAGAGCAAATTCCCCCATGTGAGTCTTGCATACTTGGAAAACATAAGAGAACTAATTTTCCACAGTCATCAAATCAAGCCAAACAACATCTTGAACTTGTTCACACTGACCTATGTGGACCAATGCAAACAGAGTCAATAGGTGGTAGTTTTTACTTTCTAACATTTATTGATGATTTCAACAGAAAAATATGGATCTATTTTCTTAGACACAAGTCTGAAACTTTTACAAAATTCAAAGAATTCAAGGCAGAAGCTGAAAAACAGAGTGGCAAATATATCAAAGCACTCAGGTCAGATGGAGGAGGAGAATACAACTCCAGAGAATTTGCAAATTTCTGCAAATCTCAAGGCATCATCATGCAAACAACAACCATATATACTTCACAACAGAATGGAGTGGCTGAAAGGAAAAATCAGACAATAATGAATATGGCAAGAACACTTCTCAAAGAGAAAAGTTTGTCAAATACTTTTTGGGCTGAAGCAGTAACATGCTCAGTTTATCTCCTAAATAGATCACCAACCACAAGTCTAAAGATGAAAGTTCCCCAAGAAGCATAGAGTGGGACAAAGCTCAATGTAGCTCATCTCAGGACATTTGGATGCATAGCATATGCTCACATACCTTCTGATTTAAGGAAGAAGCTTGATGACAGAAGTGAGAAATGTATTTTCACTGGCTATAGTGAAACATTTAAATCTTACAGGCTTTACAATCCAATCACCAAGAAATTAATTCTCAACAGAGATGTACAATTTTTGGAAAATAAATTCTGGAATGATTCAGAAAATCAACACATGGATAGTCAAAATCCATTGCTGCCAAGTTCTGAAAACACAGAAAATTCAGAACAGCAAGTACCTCAAAATATTCTTCCAAGATTGTAGGTACAAAGACAACCTGAAAACTCTCAGGATAACTCAACTTCTAGCAGAGAATCATTCTCTGAACCACAGAATCAGAGAACTCGAATTTTGAGAGAAATCCATCAGCAGTTGCATGACTTTGAGCAACACAATCTTTTTGCTTTAATTTCATGTCAACATACATCCTTTAAGGAAGCAGCTAAGGAGCCACATTGGGTTCAAGCCATGAACTAAGAAATTGACTCCATTGAGATGAACAAGACATGGGATCTTGTTGATTTTCCAAGACACAAGAAAAGTATTGGTGTCAAGTGGGTTTACAAAACTAAACTCAATGAAAAAGGGTAGATTGAAAAACATAAGGCAAGACTTGTTGCCAAAGGATTCTCACAACAACCAGGTACTGATTATGGTGAAACTTTTGCTCCAGTAGAAATATTAGACACTGTCAGAACCCTATTGGCCATAGCAGCAAAACACAAATGTCAAGTATACTAGATGGATGTCAAGTTGGCATTCTTGAATGGTTTCTTAGAAGAAGAAGTTTATGACGATCAACCACTTGGATTTGAAGTCCAAGAGCACCCAACCAAAGTGTATCGGTTGAAGAAAGCCTTGTATGGCTTAAAGCAAGCTCCAAGAGCTTGGTACAACAGAATTGACACTTATCTGATCAAAAGTGGTTTCAGCAGAAGCCAAAATGAGCCAACTCTTTATACCAAAACAAATCAACACGGTAAAATTTTGATTGTATGTTTATATGTTGATGACATGATCTATACAGGAAATCTTGAGTTAACAGATTTCAAACATGCCATGCAATCTGAGTTTGAGATGACAGATCTTCGCATAATGAAATATTTTTTAGGGATTGAGGTTAATCAATCAGCCAAAGGCATTTTTGTCTGTCAGCAAAAGTATGCAGCAAACATCATCAAAATATTTCGCATGGAAGGATGCAATCCAGTAGAAACCCCTATACCATTAGGCACAAAATTGAGCAAAAATGATGAATGACCTATAGTGGACTCTGCTTTATACAAAAGTTTAGTAGGCAGTTTGATGTATCTTACAGCAACTAGGCCTGACATTATGTATGCAGCCATCCTTGTTTCCAGATTCATGGAATCACCCAAAGATTCTCATTGGAAAATGGCAAAACGAATTTTGAGATATGTTGCAGGAACTCTCAATTTCGGTTTATGGTACACTAAATCTGATAGTAATCAGCTCTCTGGTTACACAAATAGTGACTTTGCAGGCAACCTAGATGACAGGAAAAACACATCAGGATATGTTTTTCAACTGGGCACGAACCTGATTTCATGGGCATCAAAGAAGCAGCCAATTGTATCAATATCTTTTGCAAAGGCAGAGTATGTAGCTACTACCTCAGCTTCTTTTCAAGCTGTGTGGTTGAGAAGATTATTGAAAGATATGTCACATACAGAAAAGGATCCAACTCCTATTTTTTGTGACAATACATCAGCAATTGCATTATCTAAGAATCATGTGTTTCACAAGAAGAGCAAACACATTGACACTCATTTTCACTTCATACGTGAGCTAGTCAATAATGGTGACATTGCACTACAATTCTATGGTACACGAGATCAGCTTGCTGGTATCTTTACAAAGCCACTAGGAAAGTCAGTTTTTGATTTTCAGAGACAACACTTAGGCATAGTCAGTGCTGATGATTGTAACTGTTGAGTTTAAGAGGGAGTGTTAAATATAATGTAACCTCAACAGTCTGACTGTACACTGCCAGCTGTACTGGACAGTTGTACTTTCTATTTTTGTCTTGCTTGAGCCTATTTAGCTCAGCTATTTCCCTTTACATTGTATCTTCTCAGATCGTCTTCAAAACTTTGTTTTTTGTACTCTTCTTCATACATTTCATTATACTGTTCTATTCTTTTCTCTCTGCATTTCTCTTTACTTCACAATTTATCACAAACGGCCTTGGATGCCCTCGGACAACTTTTTCTGCCAACTCCCAAAGCTGTTTCCAACAAGTTGTAAAAGCTCCTGCATACGCTTTAACCGATCTTGCAGAACCCCACGGTTTCGATCCAGGTTAATAACATCAGATATTTTTTGAATGAGTGGATCAACAATCACCTTGTTTATGACGTGGGCTGCGACTTCGCTGGATAAGTCGGCCATGGCGCTGGTTGAGGCAGAGAGAATAGAATATATTGAATATGAAAAAGGGGCCGGAAGAAAAAATACTTTGAGAGAAATATGCCTGTGAATGTATGCCGAAAAGGAGATGATGTGTGTGAATCAGGAGTAGGGAAGTGGTTAGATGTAAGGCAGATAATAACCCTTGTTTGCGTCAAATAGAGGAAGAGGAACGTAACAGGAAGGTAGACATGCGCGTTCATCGATGGCATCAAATAGAGGAAGAGGAAGGTAACAGGAAGGTAGACATGCGCGTTGGCATGAGAGCGATGCCTGGTGTTTGTATAATGCATGGTACTGGTCATCTTTAATCCGATTGTGGAGACTAGTCATAGAAGAGCCCAGCAGAAAAATCAACCCTTGTCTGCAGGGCTGGCAATAAACTTTGTATGTACGATGAAGAGGAAGGTAACAGGAAGGCGGATTTAGGTAGACATGCGCGCTGGCATGAGAGTGGATATCCTGGTGTTTGGCATGAGATTGATGCCTGTGTGTTTGCATAATCTGGTTTTGGTTAATTGTTATATGTTTTGGTATTTTTTTTTTTTTTGGAATGAGGTGATATGGATTTGTAATAAATCACAATTTTATGTTATTTAAATTGTATTTTTAAATATAAAAATGAATTTAATATCTTGAATGTAAAAATGGATTCAGTGTGGTGAAAAATCTATGGGATAATTAACTATTCATTCAAGCAAAAAAATGGATCTGAATCTAACTAAATTTTGAGAAGTAGTTTGAGTTTCTCACTATCAAAGTTCCATGCATTTCAAAACCTTACCTCAGAAATTTTATACATTTTAAATCAACCAAGTATTTAGAAAATTGATTAGATTATTGATTAAATTGACCATAAATTTAAAATAGCACCCCCGAAAAACCTGTCTAAAAAAACACGGACTCTGAGTTAACCTACTCCCTCAAAATACTTTACTATAGATTAGGTTAGAATACTTTACTATAGGTTAGGTTAAGTTAGAATTAGAATTATAAATAATTTGAAATCCAAACCCTTAAATTATTGCTAGGATTGTATCTTCGCATATCCAACGGTGCTGTATAGTTTGAAATCCAAACCCTTAAATTATTGATCGTCCTATGGCATTGCCAAAGAATTAATTAAGAAAGTCCAGGCGCGAAAAAATATTACATAAGTCAATGAGCACAGCGTCTGAGGGGCCGACTTGGTAGCATTAACCAGCGTCTGAGGGGCTGACTAGGTTGCACAGCGATGGATACGCATAATTAACCCGTTTTAGAAGATGTATATGATTAAGAAGAAGGTGAGAGGAAGTTGCAGTTTTGGCAGACAGGGACGTAGTATCATTGGATATATGTAAAAGGTTGAAATTATTCCTGATTTTTATTTGACTGATTGAAACATTGACAATACAGTTTTTATCTTTAGGGATTTTGATCCTTAGAAGATGATTAAAATTTCCGAAAAATAAGTGGTACAAGGGAAAGGTTTTTTTTTTTAATTAAAAAATGATTAAAAATAAATAGGTTAAGAAGAAGGGCCGTTGAAGAACATGTATATGATTAAGAAGAAGGTGAGAGGAAGTTGCAATTATTGGCAGACAGGGAAGCAGTATCATTGGATATTGGATATATGTAAAAGGCTGATGTTGATATTTTTTTGAAATTATTCCTGATTTTTATTTCACTGATTGAAACATTGATAATACAGTTTTTATCTTTACTGATTTTGATCATAGGAAGATGATTAAAATTTCCGAAAAATAAGTTGTTTAAGAGAAATATTTTTTTTTAATTAAAAAAATGATTTAAAAAAAATACTAAAAAATCACTTTTTGTGTTGATGAAAGTGACTTAAATTTTTGTGTGGTAGTGCATTCATTTTTGAGAGATGGTGTGTTAGTACACACCAATGAGATGATGAAAAATGATATTTTAAAATTAAAAGAAATAATTAAATGTGATCAGTAATGTTATTTAAATTGCATTTCTAAATGTATAATTAGATTCAGATTTTTTTTTAAAGCATTTGGATTAAACAGACTTAATCATTCAAATCAAATTTGCACATCCAACAATTTCTAGCTAAATTTCAAACAAAATTAAACCTATAATATTACTAGAAAAGAACCAAACTTAAAACATTTATACTACAACTATACATGATTATTATATGTAACAATGGATAGGGTGGCACCAGCTTAGTAGTTCTTGTGACTCACATCTAACTATATTTGTCATTATGATTGAATTATTTTATATATTGATTTAGTTTCCATACAAGTTTTTTGAATTAAAATAAAAATAATTAGTGGATTTAATTTATTTTTGATTGATTAATGTAGTGTGAATATTGTTCTTGTTTCTTTTTTTTTTTATTTGAAAAAATACAAATTTTTTGAAATAATTTCCTTTTCACCATTTTCACATTGATTTTTTAAAAATGTAAGATTGTACTTCACATAATTCACAAATTGAATTGAATTCACATTGAAGAAGATTACAAACAAATACATATATAGCATTAAAACCAAATGAGAAATAAAAATATCTTTTCACCATATTGAATTGAATTCACATTGAAGAAGCTTGAACTGAGTTTAATTCTGAATTGAAAAGAGGTTACAATTTATTTCAGTAATGAAGATCTATTTTGACTAGATGAACAAACCATAATCCTACATCTTATAGATTAATATACATAAGAATAAAATATTACATTTTAGTCTTTCAATCATCATCTAAATTTTCTGAAATAATTTGTGGGGGTGCATTTTCATGTTATTGTCCTCCCATATTATTTTTTCCCATCAACTTCTATAACCATACACTGTTAAATTAACTAATTTTTCCATCCCTTCGGGAAATTTCCTCAATACCACACACTTCTTTATCTTCAAAACACGGACATGGAGTAGTGTTCCTCCTTTCAACACACCTTCCTCAGCGATACTTCAGAGCTTGGACATATTAGACAAATACAACATCTCTAACATCGGAAATCCAGCTGAATTTCTAGAATTGACTATCCCCAAGTCCCTTACGCTGGAGTAATTTCTTAATTTTAGAAATTTCAAAGTGGACAACCTCTCCAATGGAGGAAGTTTCTTCACATGGTCACTGCCATCCAATTCTAACCTTTCTAGCTATTGAAAGTCACACACCCATTGGGGAAATTTTACTCCTATGTAATGAAACAATACAAGACTCTACAACTTCTTCATCTCCTGCATCTCATCAGGAAGATTGTACTTCACATAATTCATGTTTATGTGATGCCTCATTTCTTGCCAAGTTCCCATTATCGTTGGCAGTGCATCAAATTTTGAATATAGGACTAAACGGAGCTCTGTGACATTTGTGAGATCCTTCAGAGCCATACAATTTGTGCGATCATTCAAAGGTTTTTCCATACCCATACTCAAATGAAGTCTTTTCAACGAAGTGAGTTTAGACATCTCCCGTGGCAATGCTGTTACGAATCTGCAGTCTGAAAGATCCAAAAATTGAAGCTTAGAAAGACTGCATATAGTTGTAGGCAGTTCCTTGATGTTAGTAGAGCTCAATGTGAGAAACTCAAGCAATGTGAGTTGAGTAACCCATGTCGGCACTAGCTCTATTTGGGTATGTGAGAGATCAAGAACCCTCAAAGAATTGAGCTTGATTAAAAACCCCTCTGGATCATAATAGATTAATGGATTTTCGGATAAGATTAAACTCACTAGCTTTGGGCATATGAAATCTTCTGGTAACTTTTCAATTTGATTTCGGAATAGTGATATTCTTTCCCAATCATGTTTCTCGCTGTGTGGGAATTTTTGGAGTTGTTGGCCTGGACGGCATAGGAAATTCTCCTCCACCCCAACATGGATTTCCATGTCATGAATAACATCGTGCATTATTATATACGTCCCTTTCCAGACATTCACAGGTTTTTTGACATTGTCCTTGCTCCGCCTTTCAAATCTCATGTCCTAGAACAAACTACGATCTATAAGAAGCTTCACATAGTTGCGCCCGAGGTCCATATCCCTTGAATACGTTGCCTCTCTTCTTTGAACAAGTCCGTCGGCAATCAACATTCGCACTAATGCATCCACCTCAATTTTTTTATGCTCTGGATATGTAGCACAGTAAAGAAAACAATGTTGCAAGTTTGGATCAGCTCTGGGCAGGTCCTTGTAGCTCCCTCTTAATATTTGATACAAATCTCTGTCAATACAGGGATGAGTATCTGAGAAAGAAGGATCTGCAATTTTCATGAGAGACAAAAAAAGATTCCACTCTTCTACATCTGTTTTGCCTCTCATTGTTGCGGCCACAATGGTTATGGCCAATGGCATACCTCTACACTCATCTGCAATCTCTCTAGCACAGCCCATTAATTCCTTTGGAACATGGTCGTCTTGGAAAACTAGTCTGTTAAACAATGTTTGCCCTTCCTCCTGCTACAAGGGTTCCACTTGTATGGACTATTGTTCCCTCATTAATGTGATATCTCTGCTGCGTGTGGAGAATACTACTTTTCTATCCTTACCAACACCAAATCCAACACCCAAATATTTTTGCAGATCTTGTGGACACGTACTATTTCTTATTCTTTAGACTTGCACACAACTTCGTTATTCTGGTAGCAGAATTAGCAATGCTTGGGAGCTAAAAATGGATTCCCTCAGCGATCTGATCCTGCAAGTTAGAAATTTTATAGTCTTGAGAGACTGTAACCCAAATGACATCATTGAAGAAGGCCTTACAGACCTTGTGGGAGTTGTAGACCGTGTCGAGCAAAGAAGTCTTTCCGACCCCGGCCATTCCATATACACAAATCACTCGAACATGTGGATCTTCCGTAAGCAACTTCTGCAGCTTCGTCTCAGCAGATTTGATGCCTGATTTGAGGTAGACATGCACGTTGGAATGGTGTTTGTATAATGCATGGTACTGTTCATATTTAATCCAATTGTGGAGACTAGTCATAGAAGGGCATAGTGGTAAAATCTGAAGGATCTATGCAGGCCTATCTATGGACTAGATAATAATTCAATGAAATAGCTTAACAATATACTAAATACTAAATGATTAAATCACAATATCATAGAAAGAAGAAAGAATTGTAATTGCACAAAAAGGTTGCATTCACTGTGATCGACCTTGATCTTTATAACAATACATAGCCTCGTAGAACAAACAGTTAGTTTCTCTTGATTGAAAGCTTACAACAATTGATTTTAGAAAACTACTCATGCATTTTTCATGCAATATTTAGTGAGACAATCTATATCTAAATACTAACAAACAGGAAAAAGAAAACTGTAAATAGATTGCATCATGTCAGATGATTGACAAGACTGCATCAATTACCAACATACTCCCCCTTTATGCTGAAAGGGTTCACAATATGATCTCAAAGTTTCAAAAAATGGACTTTAACAACTCCCTTAGTGAAAATGTTTGCAATTTTTTCTTGAGTCTTTATATATCTTAGTTCTACTTCCTTCTTTTGCACCAAATCTATAATGAAATGATACTTTAAATCAAAATGTTTTGTCCTGCTATGATGGACTGGGTTCTTGGCCAATTTGACGGCACTAGTGTTATCACAAAATATCATTGTAGGATGAATTTGCTTCTCTCCAATTTCTTCTAGAACTTTTCTAAGCCATAATGCTTGTGTACCTACTAAGGTGACAACAACATACTCTGCTTTTGTGGATGAAAGTGAAACTATACTTTTCTTCTTTGAGCTCCAAGTAATCAACCCTGAACCAAAAGAGAAACAATTATCAGATGTAGAATTCCGGTCATCCAAACTACCTCCCCAATCAGAATCACTAAATCCAACAAGATTAAACCTTTTAGAAGTGTAGTAATGAATACAAAAATTTAGAGTTCCTCTCACATACCTCAGAATCCTCTTAGCTACCTTCATATGTATTTCATATGGCTCTGTCATGTATCTTGAAACAAGAGAAATTGAATAAGCAATATCATGTCTTGTGTGGGTTAGAAACATCAAACTTCCAACAATACTTCTATATGTTGCCTCATCAACTATTTCAGCACCATCATCTCTACACAACACAATTCCATGAGCAATTGGAGTGGAGGCTAGTTTACTATCTACCATATCAAATTTATTCAACATATCTTTTGCATACTTTGTTTGACAAATGAAAATTTCATCATCATTTTGATAAACCTCCATACTCAAAAAATATTGCATGAGACCCAAATCTTTCATCTCAAATTCATTCATCATACTAATTTTGAAATTATCCTTCATCTTAGAACTACTACCCATATATAATAAGTCATCAACATATAGACTTACAATAATAATATCATTACCTTCTTGTTTGTAGTAAAGTGTAGGTTCACTTTTACTTCTATTGAAGCCACTCTCGTTAAAATATCCATCAATTCTAGCATACTGTGTACTTGGTGCTTGCTTGAGGCCATACAAAGCCTTCTTCAACCTGTATACTTGATGTTCTTTTCCTTGCACTTCAAAACCTTGTGGTTGTTCCACAAACACTTCTTCATCTAAGTACCCATTCAAAAAGGCACTTTTCACATCCATGTGATGAATGCTCCATTTCTTCTGAGCTGCTAATGAAATCATCATTCTAACAGTCTCTTGTCTTGCTACTGGTGAAAATGTTTCTTCATAATCAATTCCATACCTCTGTGTGAAGCCTTTAATAACTAATCTTGCCTTGTGTCTTTCAACACTCCCATCACTATTGTACTTAGTCTTGTAGACCCATTTAGTAGAAATCTTTTTCTTGTCATGTGGAAGTTTTGTAAGCTCCCAAGTATCATTCCTGTGAATAGAATCTATCTCTTCTTGCATTGCCTACACCCAAACCTCATTAGTACATGCATCTTTAAAACATGATGTTTCAAAATCATCCTTGGAAAGTAAAGAAAAATTTACTGCCTCACCTATTGGATTTTCTTCGTGTGATGGACTTTTACTCCTTTGATAAATGTCACTTAATCTTCTTACCTTCATTGCAGAATTTGCATTTGATGTTGGGCTTGCACTTGGAACTGAAGAATTAGATGAGGGGCTACTTGGTGGATTTGTAGCACTTGGAACTAAAATATTAGTGGGCTGCTCATTATCAATATCATCAATAATATCCTTATTCAAAACAGATTTAGACATATCATCATGACATTTTTTATGACTATAAACTCCCCCTTCATAAAAAATTACATCTCTTGACACAACAATGCTATTAATGAGGGGATTATACAACCTGTAAGCCTTACTTTGTTCACTATATCTAACAAAAATGCATAACTCACTTTTTGGATCTAAATTTTGTCTCTTTTGATCAACTACATGGACATAGGCTACACAACCAAAGACTCTAAAATGATTAACATTAGGTTTTTTTTTCATACCATGCTTCATATGGAGTCATCATATCAAGTGCACTTGTGGGACATCTATTGAGAATATATACAGATGTAGCAACTGCATCACCCCAAAATGAATTGCTTAATCCCTTGGTTTGTAACATACTTCTTGCCATTTCCACCACTGTAAGATTTTTCCTCTCTTCTACTCCATTTTGTTGAGGTGTGTAAGCAGTGGTGAGTTGTCTTTTGATGCCATTCATATCACAATAATTCTGAAAAGGTTTTCAACAAAATTCTCTTCCATGATCAGTCCTTAAGCACTTGATTTTGCAACCTCTTTCATTTTCCACAAGGGCTTTAAACCTCTTGAATGTATCAAAGGCTTCATCCTTAGTCTTCAAAAAATAAACCCAACAATTTCGTGAGTAATCATCAATAAAAGTAATAAAATATGATGACTTATCCTAACTCTTTGTTTGCATAGGACTACAAATGTATGAGTGAACTAATTGAAGTCGATATTGGGCCCTCCATGCATTTCCTTTTGAAAATTTCTCTCTTGCATGCTTTCCTTTAGCACATCCTTCACAAATATATTTCTATTCTTGAACCTTAGTAAAACCATAAACTAATTCTTTTGATGTTAGAATCTTGAAACTATGAAAATTCAAATGTCCATACCTAAGAAGCCACAACCAACTTTTTTCTTCATATGCCATATTGGCAAGATGGTTGTTATGTTCTCCAAACATCAATGGGAACATCCTATTCTTTGACATAGGCACAACTGTAACCACCCTATTGCCTCTACTCTTATCATAAATTGTACATTGTTGATTTTCAAACACCACCTTATAATTTTTCTCACACAATTGGCCAACACTCAATAAATTATGCTTTAATTGTGGAGTGTAATAAATTTCTTTAACACTTTTCATACCTTCTTTAGTATGGACTTCCATAGCTCCTTTTACAGAAACCTCCAATGCTTTGTCATCACCCAGCTTAATCTTGGATTTGGAACTCTCATCCATTGTAGAAAATAGCTTCTTATTTCCTGACATGTGGATAGAACACCCTGAATCTATATACCAAATATCTTTAGTGCCATTTTCAGCTTTGTCATAAGATAAAAATAAATTGTTTGAAGAGGCTTGATCACCTTCTTGAGCATAATTAACACCTTTGTTATTATTACCTTCTTTTAATCTACAATCCCTTTCAAAGTGACCATACCTTTTACAATAATAACACTGGATATTTCTTTTATCAAATCTGCCTCTGCCTCTTCCTCTTGAACCTCCTCTTCCTCTTGGATAATTTTGATTTTTACCTCTACCTTGGCTTTGGTTTCTTCTGCTGCTAGTGTTGGCATCTTCATTCTTTGTAATTTGCAATTTTGAAGAAAAAACTTTCTCGCCACTTTCTCCAAATGAATCTATCAATCTTTCTTCGTGAGACATAAGAGATCCAACTAGGTGATCAAACTGAAGAGTAGACAAACCCTTTCTTTCTTCAATGATTATTGCAACATGGTTCCACTTTGGTGTTAGAGACCTCAACACCTTTTTGATCAAAACCTCTTTGTCCACAATTTCTCCAAGAGTAGCCATCTTATTGACTACATCTTTTACTCTCACACAATAATCACTTACATTTTTAGCTTCTTACATCTTCAAATTCTCAAATTTTCTTTTCAATGTCTGTAGCTTGACAACTTTGACTTGATCACTACCTTGGTAAGCTTCTTGTAGAGTCTTCCAGCATCCTTTGTTGTCTTTGCACCTGCAATTCTTGGAAACAAGCTTTTATCAAGAGCAATTTGAATATGAAATAAAGCTTGAGCATTCTTCCTTCTAGATTCCTTCTTAGCTACTCTATCCTTTGCATTAAGAGTGGTCCAATCTTCAGGCTCTGCATAACCCGTTTCTACAATATCCCATAGATCTTTCCCTATCAAAAACGTCATCATCTTGATGCACCAATAATCATAATCACTTCCATTGAATTCTGGAATGGGCAATGAATTAGAGTTTGACATGATTACCCTAAAACAATAAACCAAATGAAGGATCCATGTGGGCCTATCTATGGACTAGATAATCATTCAATGAAATAGCTTAACAATATACTAAATACTAAATGATTAAATCACAATATCATAGAAAGAAGAAAGAATTGTAATTGCACAAAAAGATTGCATCAATTGTGATCAACCTTGATCTTTATAACAATACAGAGCCTCGTAGAACAAACAGTGAGCTGTTCATGATTGAATGCTTACAACAATTGATTTTAGAAAACTACTCATGCATTTTGCATGCATTATTTAGTGAGACAATCTATATCTGAATACTAACAGACAGAAAAAAGAAAACTGTAAATAGATTGCATCATGTCACATGATTGACAAGACTGCATCAATTACCAACAAAATCAACCCTTCTTTGCAGGGCTGGCAATAAACTTTGTATGTACCATGAAGAGGAACATAACAGTAAGGGCAGATTTAGGTATACATGCGCGATGGCATGAGAGTGATGCCCTGTTGTTTGCCATTTTATATGCCTTTGTGTGTTTGTATAATTGGGCTTTGGCTAACTGTTATATGTTTTGGTATATTTTTTATATGTTCTAGCATTTTTTGGGGGAATTAGGTGATATAGATTGACATCACAAATTTATGTTATTTGAATTGTATTTTTGAATATAAAAATGAAGTCAATATAGCGAATGTAAAAATGGATTAAGTATAGTGAAATGGGACAAATAAAAATATAAACCCGAATCCAATCAAATTTTCAAAGATAGTTTGAGTTTAGTAACATATCCAACCGTTCAACCGTTCTGTATAGCTTGAAATCCAGAGGACCAAACCCTCTGGAGGGAAGATTGCTCCCCCTACTCCCTCAAAATATTTTACTATAAGTTACCTTAGGATTATATCTTCCCATATCCAACGGTGATGTATAATTTGAAATCCAAACCTTCAAATTATTGCCGGTATTGTATCTTCGCATATCCAACGGTTCTGTATAGTTTGAAATCCAAACCTTTAAATTATTGCTACGTCCTATGGCATTGCCAAAGAATGAATTAAATATGAAGTCCAGGCGCGAAAAAAAATACATAAGTCAACGAGCACAGCGTCGGAGGGGCCGACTTGGTAGCATTAAGCGGCCTATGAGGGGCCGACTTGGTTGCACAGCGATGGATACGCATAATTAACCCGTGTCTGAAGGGCTGTTTTAGAAGATGTATATGGTTAAGAAGAAGGTGACAGGAAGCTGCATTTTTGGCAGACAGGGACGCAGTATCATTGGATATATGTAAAAGGTTGAAATTATTCCTGATTTTTATATTTTTATTTGACTGATTGAAACATTGACAATACAGTTTTTATCTTTAGGGATTTTGATCATTAGAAGATAATTAAAATTTTCCAAAAATAAATGGTTCAAGGGAAATGGTTTTTCTTTAATTAAAAAATATTGAAAAAAAAATGGTTAAGAAGAAGGGTCGTTGAAGAACATGTATATGATTAAGAAGAAGGGCCGTTGAAGAACATTTATATGATTATTAAGAAGGTGAGAGGAAGTTGCATTTTTGGCAGACAGGGAAGCAGTATCATTGGATATATGTAAAGGTTGATGTTGATATTCTTTAAATCATTCCTGATTTTTATTTGACAGATTGAAACATTGACAATATAGTTTTTATTTTTAGGGATTTTGATCTTAAAATTTCAGAAAAATAAGTGGTTCAAGGAAAGAGTTTTTTAAATAAAAAAATGATTTTAAAAAAATCATTAAAAAAATCACTTTTTGTGTTGATGAAAGTGATTTAAATTTTTGTGTGGTTTTGCATTTATTTTTGAGAGATTGATAAAAAATGATATTTTAAAATTAAAAGAAATAATTAAATGTAATCATAATGTTATTTAAATTGTATTTTTAAATGCATAATTAGATTCAGAAATTTTTTAAAGCATTTAGATTATACAGATTTAATTACTCAAATCAAATCTGCACATCCAACAATTTCTAGCTAAATATCAAACAAAATTAAACTTGTAATATTACTTGAAAAGAATCAAACTTAAAACATTTATACTACAACTATACATGGTTAATAATAATAATAATAATAATAATAATAATAATAATCTATTTTTAAGGTCACAGCTAAGCCACATTAAATTGGTGTATGAGACTCCCTTGTTTGTGGGACAAGGGACCCCCCTCGGCCCAACGATTTGACTGGTAAAGTCTACGGAAGTATACATACCCTACCCCCCTCTCGATTTCCGCATCCATTGTTATTATATATAACAATGGAATTCATGAAAACATGGTAGTTCTTGTGACTCACATCTAACTATATGTCATTATGATTGAATTACTTTATATATTAATTTGGTTTTCATAAAAGTTTTTTGAATTAAAATAAATATAATAATGTAATTTGGTTTAATTTTTTTTATTTGTTAATGTAGTGTGAATATGGTTGTTGTTGGGTCTTTCTCTTTTTTTATTTCACTACATTAACAAATCAAAAATAAATAATTTAAAGCATCACTAATTCCATTATTATATTTATTTTAATTCAAAAAACTTCTATGAAAACCAAATCAATATATAAAGTAATTCAATCCTTAAAATACAATTTTTTTGGAACATTTTCATTTTCACCATTTTTACGAGGCTTCTTAAAAATGCCAATTGCATTATTAAGTTGCATCTTGAAATTTTTTCTATAACTTGAATAACTCTCTTTACAAAACTAAGTTTATTCCACATTGGTTTAGAAGTGGAAGTGGTCCACATTAGTCCGTAAGCTCTAATATACCATGATCCTTATGCCAATGAGGTCAACCACAAAGGAGTGGTGTCTCCTACTAATATAATGGTTGATTGGTTGTGGTATGAGTGCACTTGCTACTCTAGTGGTTATCAATAGTTAAGAGTGTATGGATGATCTAGAATGTTGTAGATAAATTGTTATTATAAAGTTGTTGATACATTGTTATTATCTACAAGTGTGTTGGCAACGATTATGTAATTATTATTTTCATAAGCTGTCTACACAGGGTCTATGAAATTTTATTACTCTTTATGAGCATTTCTCTAAACGACAGTTGTAAATCGTCACTTTTTACCTATCATCTATTCATGCTTCATTTTCATGACTGAAAGCCTGAAAAATCGCAACTATCGTTACTATTCTGTTTTAAAATTTCATTGAAAGCATTTAGTTTATTACAGAATTGTGATTTCTTTCTATGAGCATGTTACTCTCCCTGTTTGTGACCCTTTTTATTCTAAGCATGCCTAAGAGATTTATGGTTGTATGAATGAAAGACACCCACCAATTGATATTCGATTTTTTGTATGGATTTTGGTTGAGTTTTTATCATATTTCTTTCATGCAACTTTGAACTATTCGATTTTTGTAAACCTACCTAACTTTGCAATCAAACTATGATGAGTGCACTATGTTTTTTGGTCCTAGCATGTACTAAAAGACAAGGTGGAATACAATGTACAGGTTGCCATTACTCCTTAGCATGGTCTCGGGTTCCACAAAGTCTTCACACGCATTTTGATTAAACACTTTGCCCACCATCGAATCATCACAGCATGTTTTGATAAAGCTCGGGACTATGGCTCTGTTGTGTTTTTGCAAACCCTACCTGTGTGTTCTGTGTTAATTACCTGTCCATTCAACATGGCTCCAGTGGTAAGGGTTGAATCGAATAGCGTTCAAACCCTACTCTCATATGATAATGCTAGGGAAGATTTGGAAAGGAATGGTTGGCATATTTTCATCGAAAAGTTTAAGGGTTTTAATCTTCAGGTCACCCAAGAGTTTGCCTTAACCTTTGATGGATGTCGGGAAAAAATCGGTGATGTGCAATTGGAAGTAACCGAAGAGTTCCTAAGCCAAGCCACAGGATTGCCAACAGTTGGTCAGAAATGGTTCAAAAATGCGAAAGTAGAGGAAGTCCCTTGGACTTTACTGTTTACCTCATGAAAAATAACCAACTGTGATTGAGGTATGCCAATTTCGTTTTTGAAACCTAGATGGCATGATTTACTTGTTGTAGTGAAGCAATTCATCACATGTGAGGGACGATTCAGACTTTTTTTCCTTTATCATTTACGCCTGCTTATGAGTTTCATTGGTTTTTCGTTGAATATGCCTTATTATCTACTCAAAAGTCTGTATAAAATGGAAAAAGGATTTAGGAAAAAGAGGTCAGATTCAAGTCTGTTTGACCATGGCCTCATTAAAATTATCCTCATGCACCAGTTATAGTCACAAAATGATTGTTGGGACTTGTTCATTACGCGAAATGGTTTTGGTAACCCTGAGTTAGGAGAAGTGGATAAGCCATGTGTTGAGGATTGTGAACCCAACGAACTCTCCTCCACCTCTCCAGGCCTATGATTTTTCCCCTAATAAGGAACCCTCGAGCTACCCTAATGTCAATCAATAGGACAGTCAACCGGTTTCACATCCAAAGGATTGCACTAAAACTATTAAGAAACCTACAGGAAAGAAGTTAAAAGGCAGTGTTGATGTCAATTTCAAAAACAAAAGAGCTGGTCAGTTAATTTCTCGAAGCCTTCGAAATAAAACAAACCCCTATGCAGACAAGATCAGCATGACTGAAGTGAGCGAAGGCTCAAACTAGGAAATTGACAAATTCCTTGCTGAAGAGCACCCCATGTCATTTGGGCTATACACTGACCAAACCTATGACTATGTTAATAATTTGCCTCCTTGTCTGAAGGGAAACCCAGAATTTCCTGGTATCCAGCTCTGTGACAAATCTACCTTTCGCCTAGAGGATTCTCCGACCCATATTGTTGTTCATGCTAATGCAAAATCCTTATAGTCACAATGTGATGTGTGCCAACAGTGGATCGACAGGTACTATACCGATGTTCCACTGCTATAGTCACGACTCAAGTCTTTAAGAGACCAAGTTGATATGTTGACAAACGGAAACCACAGACTTGAATCCATCATCCAAGGGAAGGGGAAACCCTTGAAAACTATAGGCCGTGTCATTTTAAAAAACATAGAGGCAGCAACATCTATCGTCAATTCCAAAATTTCTTGATGCGTTTTGATTTCAAGATTTGAGGTATGATATTTTTAATTTTTAGCATGATTGTGTCACTCTTAAGTTAGGATATTCAATTTGATTGAATAAACTATTTTTCTTATTAAGATTAGTCTATTTTTTTTAGTTGATAAAATATGATTGCATTTGCTATTATAACTACCTACCGAATCGCAATATTCTGTAGCCAGTTAAGAAAAATTGAATTGTTTTATTTGATGATTGAAAACATATATGAGATCTTCTTATTTTCATTTTTTTTCAGGATGATTAAGGAGCCCATGATTTCCAAGATGATATGAGGCACTTTTTGAGATCTCCCAATCATATCAATCTTGTATTTTGAGTAAACAGATTAGACTGTTGGTAGTTTTTGATATTTAGTGGAATCAGGGTGGTTCCATCCCCCTTTATTTTTTGAAACCAATTTGATCTTATCAACAGGAAACAATTATGTTTCCTGAAACCTATATAAACATATCATTTTGTAAACATTGGATCATCTTGGCCTGGGGCGAGAATATGGATATTTATATACATACTTGAATGACACAGAATACATTACAGCTTTAGCTTTCTGTATCATGTTTTAATTTAAGTTCTGCTTATCTCAATATGATGATAGATAATGATAGATTTTTGTCTTCATGATTTATTGTTATTTGAGATAATCCTTTTCACATACTGCCCATATCTCGTGTCTCAGATATAACACACAGTGATCCTCTATTCAATTTAAATTAGGAGATTTATCTTTAATTTTAGTTGAATGTTTACATGCAAGTTCCTACGGGAAGATTTATCTCATCGTAGTTACTTGCAAATTATAAGATTACTGTGACTACATCTATTATATGTTCTGTTATTATAATTCAATCTCCAACATTATCGTTTCTCATTTATTAGGGGCAATCTCAAGATCTATAGCAGGTTTACTTCATCAGATAAAGGTGGCTAGATATTCAATATCGAACAGAGATTGGATGCAATAACAGGTTAGCCTATTATTTGATTTCATTAGTTTGTTGAATATAGAAGTTTCCTATATATAGAACATTTTCTACTATCTGTTATTTCCTTTTCAATTAGGCAGTTTAATGTTTGACTTCATGAGTGCATACGTTTAAGAAAACAAACCAAAAAAAAGATTGGGTAGTATTTTAATTTTCTTTATTATTATTGCTAAAGTAATCAATCTACATTTGATTTTTATGAGTTTAGATTAAAACTCATGTTTTGTACAGATTGTATATAAAGTATTGATTATAATTTCAGTTAAATAAATTGTACATATATATATTTAAATGTACTTATAGATTTTAGCGATTGTTATTTATTAGGTTATTGTTTTTCCTTTAGTTTTTTTTTCTTTCTTTAGGACTTAGATCAGCCAACGGAGCCGCAAAATCCGTCGGAGTGAATTAATCCAAATGGCTTGGGTTAATTAGACAACCCCAGACCAGATTCACTCCTACAGTTGACGAGTGGTGAATTTCACCCGTCAACAAATGGTGCTAGAAGGAGGGCCTGCAAACTATTAATGGCACGAGGAGTTCAGAAGACTCCTCCCCCACCTACCCACTCACCTATAGTAACTAGAAGTCATTCATACGACAACATTGTCCCTAAAACAAACAACCACATCAAACGACGATCCATGGATCACAGTTGAACCAGTAACTCCAAATGCCCCAGGTGGCGACATACAAGAGATTGTCCGTCAATCCCTCATAACGATGCACAGTGCCTTAGCCTGTATCAGACAACCAGGTCGACCTTTGAACCAACCATTAGACTTCTCTAATATCAGAGAGCAACTTGAAGGTACTGATCTCACCTTAAACCCTATGGATCTGGATCATATCCTCACTTCTGCAGCAGGAGGATCTGGTATTCCACCATCACCACCCCCTTCATCTCCTTCTTATTCTGGAGAAGAATCCTTAGATGAAGGCAGTTCCTCATCTTAGCCTTCGACACCACCCACACCTATGGCCAATCCAAACAATCCTACCAGACCCTGGCTCGACTAAGATGCAGTGGCCATACCTGGGCCCCAACATCCTTTACCTAAACACCCGGAGAAATGGCTCCCTAAATTTGACCCAGACTGTAAGCAGATCACTGAAGATCACATCAAAAGGTTTATTCTAGCCATTAGGCTCCGTAGTGTTGAGCACGAAGACGTAGTGTGCAGATTGTTTCCCTACACCTTTGAAGGCAATGCCTCCACCTGGTATTTTTCCCAACAACCCCATACCATCGTGTCATGGGATAAATTCGAGTCCTGTTTCCTTGAGAAGTTTGGAGATGACAAGTCTCCTGAAGTTCTAGTCATGGAGATTTCTAGTTTAAAAATGAACCCCAAAGAAAAGATAAAAGACTTTAATCAAAGGTTCCTGACACTAAAAAACTGAATTCCCATGGATTCGATGCCTGCCGAAAATCTTTTTGTCGCATACTACACAAAATCCTTACATCAAAACATATCCATTTGGGTAAAGAGGTCCAAGAAAGCCACATTATTAAAAGCCTTCGAAGAGGCCATTCAGATCGAGAAAGATATTCTCAGCTTAAAAGACAATACCGGTAACGAGATAGAGACTAGTTCATCCTCCAAGAAGAAAATCGAAATCCTTCCTAGACCTCCCCAAAACAAAGCTCAACCAGAGAGTTTAGATCTAGAAAACTTACAGAAAGTTGTTCAAAAGTTATCCAATCAAGTTATAAATTTGAAAAGGTCGGCTAAAGAAGCTTCTTCAAGCAAAAGGCCTTACAAACCCCCTTTTAGAAAGCCTTTTCCCACAAACCGACCTAACTCAAATTTTGAAGGCCTGAATCTAGAAAGCTTACAATTTGCTATTTAAATGATCCTAGAAGCACATGATAACTTGATCCCTCCCGAGATTCCTTAAGAAGTAGCTGAACAAGAGATAGTAGAAGAAGATGAATCCTCTCCAAACATTTTCGGACATTTTTTGAATAGCATTTTTCAAGCTAATTTCGAAACAGTGCATCCTTACAACACCATGAGCAAGACAACAAATAAGCCTTATTCTGAAATTGCAACTACTGTGCCTCCAAAACAGTTTAAATCAATTGAGACTAAACAGAATTCAACAAAACCAAGTTTAGATTATAATTTTATTGAGGATCTAAAGAAACTTAGGGCTAACATTTCTGTTTACGAATTATTAAATTTCCCTTTTCTTTTGCAAAAGATGTTGTAGAATATTATGGAAAACAACAAAAAAAAAAAAATCCGAACAACACCACAGGTGTTGAAAACAGCCCCAAAACTCCTCAGAAGGCCTCCGCCAAAACAACATCCGAACCCCATGATAAAAGAGACCTTCCTGTAAATAGTGTAACAAATGTAGATAAACTAGTTTCAGGGGTTGCGATTAAAAAACAACAAACTTATACTGTTAATACTCGCAGGAATGTACATAACTGTATGGTAGATTCAGGTGCATCATCTAACGTAATGACTTGGTCTGTCTGTCAAAAAATTAATGCCAAAGTTTAACCGTCCAGCTTGAAAATTATCCATCTTGATCGAACTAGCGTTAAAGTGATAGGCGAATTAAAAAATGTGCTTATCAGATTATCATCTAGTCCTAAAGACCATCAGGTGATTGATATCATTGTTGTAGATATCCCAGAAGTATATGGTTTGTTTTTAAGTAGGAATTGGTCAAAACAATTACATAGCTATTTTGCAACGGATTGGTCTCACTTGTGGTTGCCCGAGAATGGAAAGCCTAGCAAAATCGAGGTAAATCGTGAACGTTATCTTAAGTTCACGGTAACTAATTTAAATGATCCCAATGAACCATTCACTCCTTCTACCAATTCGCCTGAAATACAGGGGATGGACACTTTTTTCAGCAATTTCATGGCCAAAACTTCTACCATCACTGACCCGAAACAACAATCTAAAATTATGACATGCACACAGTCGACAACCTTCTCTCAGTGGTCACATGCATCTGATGAAAATAAAATATGGTCTCTTTACATCGATGGGTCAAAATCTAAGGAAGTAGTTGGTGCGAGGTGCGTGCTCATCGATCCAGCAGGTAACAATACTTTGATTGCTTGCCGGTTAGAATTCGAATGTACAAACAACACAGCTGAATATGAGGCACTCCTGCAAGGTCTCAGAAAAGTAATAGATTTGAAAATTCAAAATTTGACTGTCTTTGGTGATTCAGAAATCGTGGATAGACAGGTAAAAAATTCTATCCACTGTTTATTTCCGCACCTTAAAAGCTATCAGACTGAGGTATGGAATTTGATGAATAATTTTTCTGCTTTTAACTTAAATTCTATTCCTAGATTAAATAATTCTGAGGCTAATTTGTTAGCTAACGTCGCCCTAAAACTTTTTCCTGCAGAAGGCCTATCTCCGAATGCATTTTCCATCGAACTGTTGTTCAGACTGTCCATCCAGAACAACATCACGAATTGGAGGGTCTTTGATGATGATGAACAGATCATAAGTTTTCTGCATATGGAAGAAAATTTCCAAGGCGCAGTGATCGACGAAGGTACCCATGATGAAAATCTTCACGGCTTTACGGTAATACCAGATCCGAGATCCCTGGAATATGCATTAGACATGGTAAACTCTATCCCAAAATATGTGGTTAGGTTAGAAAATTTTTATGATCTTCACGATAAATTCAGAAAATTAGTGAATTGTAAAATGAATAGTTCCTCCTTGACACATGAAAAAGTAAATTTGGGAACTAAAGACAACCCACAGTGCATTAATTTGGGGTTGGGGTGTTTTGAGCAAGAAAAGGTAGCATTTATCAAGTTGTTTAAGGAATTCAAAGATGTTTTTTCCTGGACGTACGATGACCTAAAAACCTTTGATCCTAACATCATACAACACATTATTCCCATGATGATCCGAAATCGGATTCAGCAGGCTGTCAGGGCATAAAAAATGCTCAAAAATGAAAGTGCTCGGAATCTGATGAAACCAACACCATGACGTCCAGCTCATCTTCCTGATTCCGGTGGTATAATTTTTATCTCAAACGGAGTCCGTATGAGGAAGATATCGCATTCTGTCCGCCTAGCCAAACATGCAAAATTTTGGGATGCTGACTGTACCTGTCCGTACAGTGACACGTGTCAGTCCGTACAGTGACATGTGTCAGTCCGTACAGCTGATGTGGCATGTCCGTACAATGACATGGAGTAACCAGAGGAAGACACGTGGCAGGTCCATACAGGACACGTGGTAGCACCAGGCGACGACACGTGGCAGGTCCGTACGACGACATGTGGCAGGTTCCGTATAGGACACGTGGCAGCACCGGAAGGCGACACGTGTCATGCTGATTTGGCATTTTTGGCGCGTACTTGGACCAATCCTAGAGTGACACATGTCACCACTGGAAGGGTGAAACGTGGCACGGATGATGTCAGCATCGTACGACGATGACGTGGCAGCGCTGACTGGACGTACGGAAGGCTTACGTGGCGGATGACGTGGCAGTACGGCGAGCTCACGTGGCGAATATGTAAGCGAATCAGGTGCTGACATGTGGCATCCTTCTGGGCAAATGATAGGGTGCCACGTGGCCCAATCAGGGGCTGCCACGTGGCACCCCGGATTTAGCCAATGACAGCTATATCAAAAATATGTTGGGCCCGGGGGATTCGAACCCCGGACCTCTCCCACCAACAACACTTTCGTATTGACCGTTTAACCAATAGCGCCACCATGTGTTACTTGTTGAGTATGCGGAAGAAATTGGTTTTAAGTTTGTTGCAACGGTTGGACGGTGGGGGGAAAGGGCCGGGGCTTGGCCCCAGCCCTCGGCGCACACGACCAAAACCTCGGAACCGGGAGCGTGGCAGGAGGTTTCAAATATACGCGGGGTGTTAACACATTAAAACCTCTGGTTGTATTATGTTAAATGCATGCAATTATATAAAGTTTGAACGGTTATTACAACCGTTAACACATGTTATGCGCCCGGTTAACCCATGGTTTTAGCCCTTAAGCCACGAGACCGCGTGTTAATAGAGTTGGGGCCAGCGCTAGCCCTTTGGGCTAAGCGCTTGG
>ML776693.1:914206-932444 GCA_009831015.1 Picea engelmannii
GATGCTGAGGCAAAGCCAGGTCTAAGCCAGTTTGAGGCAGAGGAGCTGTTGAGGTAGAGATGCTGTCGGACGATTTCTGAGAGTTCGGTATATCCGTTTCAGGTGCCGTAAGTTGTGCAAGATTCTAGAGATCATGGCAAACATGACCAGATCAGTCTAGAAGCCAATCGGCATTGTAAATATGTACTAATAAGTTTTCGAACATAAATCAATAAGCCTCCCTCACAAGAGAAAAGGCCCGGAGACGTAGGCAAAGTTGCCAAACTCCGTTATCAAACTTTTGCATTATGGTTTGCTGTTTTCATTGCATTTCAGATTTGCAAATTATGTTTATGGCTGTATAATGCGTTTTCTTTCCTCTCTCTTTCGTTAAGTTTCCCAATGGTCATTTAATGCATGCAAATAATAACTCAACCATAGTCATTTCGAAAAATCCTGACGGATCACATGAAACCCCAGAACCAACCTTTTCAACAAAAGTTAAGGAAGATGCACCCAAAACTCGAACCAACAATCAAGAAGGAATTAAACAAACTCCTGAACGCTAAAATAATCTTTCCAGTAAGGCACACACAATGGGTCTCTAATCTTGTCCCTGTTAGAAATAAGAGTGGCGAAATCTGACTATGTGTCGATTTCTGAAATCTTAACCGAGCATTTGATAAAGACAACTACCCTGTCCCTCCCATGGAGTAGATCCTTCAACAAGTATCTGGCTATGAAATATTATCCTTGTTGGATGGTTTTTTAGGGTATAACTAAGTCCTTATGTCTCCCTCAAACCAGCTCAAAACTACTTTCTGTACCCCATGGGGCACCTACGCTTATAGAAAGATGCCCTTTGGACTCATAAATGTCGGTGCCACTTTTCAGAGAGCGATGGATATTGCTTTCCGTGGCTTAATCAATCAATCTGTAGTAGTTTACCTGGATGACGTCACTGTCTTCTCAAAAAATAAAGGAGATCATCTAGCTCATTTAAGATCTGTTCTACTGTGATGTCGTAAGTACGACATTTCTTTAAATCCTAAAAAATCTGTCTTTGTAGTAGAACAAGGTAAGCTCCTCGGATTCATTGTATTAAATGAATGGATGATTATCGATCCTGAAAGGACCCAAGTCATTTCAAAACTCCCCCCTCCGTCGTCAAAAGAGTCCATGCAATCTTTCTCAGGACAAATAAAATTTGTTAGGAGATTCGTCCCTAGATTTTCAGAAATGGTGAGACCATTCCAAAATTTAATAAAAAAAGATGTACAGTACCATTGGGGACCTTTAGAAAGTCAGGCTTTTGATTCAATAAAAAAGGCCATAATAGACGCTCCTTCTCTAATGAGCCCTGATTTTTCACGAGACTTCACCCTCTACATGTTTTCCTCTAACCGATCTTACGCTGCTATCCTAACTCAAAAGAATGATGAAAACAATGAAGTCCCAATTGCCTTTATGAGCTCAGTGTTCAAGGGAACATAAATTAATTATCCAGCAGTAGATCAGCAAGTTTATGCTATTTTTAAAGCAGTAAAACACTTTCGATCTTATATGTTGAAATCTAGGACGAAAATCATTGTCCCTTACCCATCTGTCAGAAATTTGTTACTACAGAAAGAACTAGGCAAAGAAAGGGCAAATTGGGTCACATCCTTACAAGAATATGACATAGAAATTACCCCAGCACAAATTGTTAGAGGCCAAGGTTTATGCAAGTTGGTCGTTGATTCAGCTATAGGACAGCAAAATGAAACTGATATGTTAAATCCATATCAACACTATCAAAATCAAATCTGTTGTTCACAAAACCTTGTTAGTTCCTGGTACGACGACATCAAATTTTGTCTTATACACGGATCATCTCCCCATCACCTTGATCCCTAGAAAAGGATATCACTAAGATTAAAATGTGCCTCTTTTCAACTGATTAATGGTATTTTGTTTCACCAAAATTTTGATGGAATACTTATGCGTTGTCTTGAAAAAGATGAAGCAGAAAAAGTCTTATTGGAGTTACATGCAGGGGAAGCTGGTGGGAATTTCGGTGGAGACACCACCCCCCAGAAAGTATTAAGAGCAGGTTATTACTAGCCTACCCTTTTCAAAGATGCTCATGTCTTATGCTGCAAGTGTGTGATTTGTCAAAAGGCATCTGGACAGATACAGAAACCAACATTCCCTTTGCAACTAGTTTCGGTAGACTCCCCTTTTCAGCAGTGGGGCCTGGATATTATAGGCCCAATCATTCTGGTATCCTCGGAGCAGCATAAATACATCATAACAACCACATATTATTTCACCAGGTGGTCTGAGGCTACCCCATTAAAAGTTGTAAATACCAGCCATGTGATATCTTTTCTGAATTCAAATATCATCACTCATTTCGGTATTCTTGAATGCTTAGTATTTGACAATGCTTCCTATTTTTCATCTCTTGAAATGAGTGATTTCGCTCTAGAAAAAGGAATTAAATTAAAGTACTCTGCCAGCTATTAGCCCCAAGGCAATGGTTTGGCGGAATCAACTAATAAAAATCTGATCAAAATTATCAAGAGAACGATCTCCGAAAACCATAAAAACTGGCATAACACACTGTTGAACGCAATATGGGCTGATAGAGTAACTCCTAAAACTATTGTGGGTAACTCACCTTTCTTTCTCATTTACGGAAGGGAAGCGATTCTTCCACCGCGTGTCCTTCTTCCATATCTGCAGTTATCACAGAAGGTACAGGAAGAATATTGTCCCCCCATTGGAGAGTCGAATTAATGCTTTGTTAAAGTTAGAGGAGGTGAGGGCTCAAGCAAAACAAAAATTGGATCAACATCAACTCATTGTTAAAAACTGGTTTGATTCCAATTCTGCCTCTGACAGAAATTTTGAGGTAGGTGACCTTGTCCTAAAATGGGACAAACCTCATGAGGGAAAATGAGAGCATACTATGTTTCAGAACTTGTGGTTGGGGCCATTTTTTATTGCTGAGAAACTATGTCCCAGTTCCTTTCGCTTACAGAATTTAGAGGGACAGCCAGACACCTTCCCAGTGAATGGACAAGCTCTGAAAAAGTACTTTGCCTGATGACGCTCCCATACACCCTTTGTAAATATTTTCTGTTTTGTTTTATTTGCTGTTTGTTTTTCTTTTCTAGTTTGTTTTGATTCTCATTTCTTCTTATCGGTCTTTCTTTTGAAAAACATATTTTTGTACCACGGGCTAGCTCAGACAAAGAAAACAAAAAAAATTCCCCTCGAAAATGACTGTTGAAAGTTGTTAAAACATCAATTTTTGTATTTTTCTGAAATTGCATCCCTATTGAAGATGACTGGTTGTTTGAAAAGTGTTTTCTTGGTTTCAATCTACAATTGAAATTATTCATGACCATCTATAAAAATCCTTTTTACATTGTCCCTATTATTTAAGAGAACAACTCAATGATGTCTCCCTGTTCTTGAAAGTCAGTTTTATTAATAAACTATTTCTAGATCTTGATGAAGGACAGCTAAAAAAAATTTTGAAGTCTCTGAGATATCAAGATGTGTTAAAAAACTAGAATTTTCAGTGTCACCCCACTCTATTGAATATCTTTAAAAACTATAATATAAATTTCCAGAGAGTTGTGGGAAGTGCTTGTAAACCCGTCGGGACATTGAACAGGTCTGCTGGCAGCGAGTAAATGCATGCATGATGCTAAGATAACTTCGTCGGGGTACTGAACAGGCCCGTTGGTAGCGAAGCAATGTCAGTTAAAAGAAAATTCTCAGATATGGAGTCTGTTTTGACCTTAAGTGTACTTCGTTCTGATCTAAAATTTCTTGACACGATACAGATATTAGAGTGGGTTAATTGACATCCCTATCAAGGCTATGGACGCCTGCTAGCAGTAGCGGCCCTGTCAACAGTATCGAAGATTTTAACTTTACATCGTGGCTCTCTTTTGCTAAGATTGTCATCAGTTTTCATTTCTTTAAAAATAACGGTTGTCTGAAACTGGACTGCATCATAATTATTTGAGATGCTCACACAACTTTTCAGTTGTTTTCAATTCGAAGTTTTTTTCTGATTATTCTAACCCGAACTCGTTCATATGACAGAGATAATTGCTTCTCCCAGCATGTCGCCATTGTTGGTAGTGATTATGTAATTATTATTTTCATAAGCTGCCTACATAGGGTCTATGAAATTTTATTACTCTTTATGAGCGTTTATCTAAACAACAGTTGTAAATCATCACTTTTTACCTATCATCTATTCATGCTTTGTTTTCATGACTGAAAGCATGAAAACTCGCAACTATCATTACTATTATGTTTTAAAATTTCATTGAAAGCATTTGGTTTATTACGGAATTGTGATTTCTTGCTATGAGCATGTTACTCTCCTTGTTTGTGACCCTTTTGATTCTAAGCATGCCTAAGAGATTTATGGTTGTATGAACGAAAGACCCCCACCAATTGATATTCCATTTTTTGTATGGATTTTGGTTGATTTTTGATCATATTTCTTTCATAAAACTTTGAACTATTTGATTTTTGTAAACCTACCTAACTTTGCAATCAAACTATGATGCGTGCACTATGTTTTTTGGTCCTAGCATGTACTAAATGTCAAGGTGGCATACAATGTACAGGTTTCCATTACTCCTTAGCATGGTCTCGGGTTCCACAAACTCTTCACATGCATTTTGATTAAAAACTTTTCCCACCGTCGAATCATCACAAAATGTTTTGATAAAGCTCGGGACTATGGCTCTATTGTGTTTTTGCAAACCCTACCTGTCTGTTTTATCTTAATTACCCATCCATTCGACATGGATCCAGTTGTAAGGGTTGAACGGAACAATGTTCAAACCCTGCTCTCATATGATAATGCTAGGGAATATTTGGAAAGGAATGGTTGGCATATTTTCATCGAAAAGTTTAAGGGTTTTAATCTTCATGTCGCCCAAGAGTTTTCCTTAACCTTTGATGGTTGTAGGGAAAAAATCAGTGATGTGCAATTGGAAGTAACCGAAGAGTTCCTAAGCCAAGCCACGAGATTGCTAGCAGTTGGTCAGAAACGGTTCAAAAATGCGAAAGTAGAGGAAGTCCCTTGGACTTTACTGTTTAGCTCATGAAAAATAACCAGTTGTGATTGAGGTATGCCAATTTTGTTTTTGAAACCTATATGGCATGATTTACTTGCTGTAGTGAAGCAATTCATCACATGTGAGGGATGATTCGTACTTGTTTTCCTTTATCATTTATGCCTGCTTATGAGTTTCATTGGTTTTCCGTTGAATATGCCTTATTATCTACTCAGAAGTTTGTATAAAATGAGAAAAATATTTAGGAAATAGAGGTCAGATTCAAGTCTATTTCACCATGGCCTCATTAAAATCATCCTCATGCACCAGTTATAGTCACAAAATGATTGTTGGGACTTGTTCATTACGCAAAATGGTTTTGGTAACCTTGAGTTGGGAGAAGTGGATAAGCCATGCGTTGAGGAAACCCTTGTGAACCCAACGACCTCTCCTCCACCTCTCCAAGCCTGTGATTTTCCCCCTAATAACGAACCCTTGAGCTACCCTAATGTCATTCAACATGACAGTCGACCGGTTGCACATCCAAAGGATTGCACTAAAACTATTAAGAAACCTACAGGAAAGAAGTTAAAAGACAGTGTTGATGTTAATTTCAAAAACAAAAGAGTTGGTCAGTTAATTTCTCAAAGTATTCGAAATAAAACAAACCCCTGTCCAGACACAATTAGCATGATTGAATTGAGTGAAGGCTCAGACTAAAAAATTGACAAATTCCTTGTTGAAGAGGACCCCGTGTCATTCGGGCTATACCCTGACCGACCCTATGACTATGTTAATAATTTGCCTCCTTGTCTAAAGGACAACCCAGAATTTTCAATTATCCAGTTCTTTGATAAATCTACCTTTCACATGGAGGATTCTCCGACCCATAATGTTGTTCGTGCTAATGCAAACTCCTTACAGTCACAATGTGATGTGTGCCGATCGTGGATCGACAGGTACTATACCGATGTTCCACTGCTACAGTCACGGCTCAAGTCTTTAAGAGACCAAGTTGATATGTTGACAAACAAAAAACATAGACTTGAATCCATCATCCAAGGGAAGGAGAAGCATTTGAAAACTACAGGTCGTATCATTTTAAAAAATGTAGAGGTAGCAACAGCTATCGTAAATTCCAAAATTTCTTGATGCGTTTTGATTTCATGATTTGAGGTATGATATTTCTAATTTTTAGCATGATTGTGTCACTCTTAAGTTAGGATGTTTGATTTGATTGAATAAACTATTTTTCTTATTAAGATTAGTTTGTTTTCTTTAGTTAATAAAATATGATTGCATTTGCTATTATAACTAGCTACAAAATTGCAAGATTCTGTAGCTAGTTAAGAAAATTCAAATTGTTTGATTTGATGATTGAAAACATATCTGAGATCTTATTATTTTCATTTGTTTTCAGGATGATTAAGGATCCCATGATTTCAAATATGATATGAGGCACTTTTTGAGATCTCCCTGTCATATCAATCTTGTATTTTGAGTAAACAGATTAGACTGTTGGTAGTTTTTGATATTTAGTGAAATCAGGGTGGTTGCATACCCCTTTATTTTTTGAAACCAATTTGATCTTATCAACTGGAAACATTTATGTCTATTGAAACCTATATAAACATATCATTTTGTCAACATTGGATGATCTTGGCCTGGGGCGAGAACATGGATATTTATATACAGACTTGAATGACACAGAATACATTACAACTTTAGCTTTCTGTATCATGTTTTAATTTAAGTTTTGCTTATCTCAATATGATGATAGATAATGATAGCTTTTCATCTTCATGATTTATTGTTATTTGAGATAATCCTTTTCACATACTGCCCATATCTCGTGTCTCAGATATAACATACAGTGATCCTCTATTCAATTTAAATTAGGAGATTTATCTTTAATTTCAGTTGAATGTTTACATGCAAGTTCCTACAGGAAGAATTATCTCATCGTAGTTTCTTGCAAATTAAAAGATTACTGTGACTGCATCTATTATATGTTCTGTTATTATAATTCAATCTCCAACATTATCGTTTCTCATTTATTGGGGGCAATCTCAAGATCTGTAGCAGGTTTACTTCATCAGATAAAGGTGGCTGGATATTCAATATCGAACAGACATTGGATGCAATAACAGGTTAGCCTATTATTTGATTTCATTAGTTTGCTGAATATAGAAGTTTCCTATATATAGAACATTTTCTACTATTTGTTATTTCCTTTTCAATTAGGCAGTTTAATGTTTGATTTCATGAGTGCATACGTCTAAGAAAACAAACCAAAAAAAAGATTAGGTAGTATTTTCATTTTCTTTATTATTATTGCTAAAGTAATCAATCTACATTTGATTTTTACGAGTTTAGATTAAAACTCGTGTTTTGTATAGATTGTATATAAAGTATTGATTATAATTTCAGTTAAATAAATTGTACATATATATATATATATATATATAGATATATATATATATATATTTAAATGTACTTATAGATTTTAGTGATTGTTATTTATTAGGTTATTGTTTTTCCTTTAGTTATTTTTTCCTTTCTTTAGGACTTAGATCGGCCAAAGGAGCCACAAAACCCGTCGGAGTGAATTAATCCAAACGTATTGGGTTAATTAGACAACCCCGGACCGGATTCACTCCTCGAGTTGACGAGTGATCAATTTCGCCCGTCAACAAAGTGTTGGTAGTATCTTCTGAGGGGGTTCACAAAGGTCCCTATTGCTTTTAGCCTTTGTGTAACTACCTTCACTCCTTCGTGTGATACACCATTCCTCGGTTGCTCAATGTCTTACACACCTAAAACATCACTTGTATTTTTTGGCATAAAATTGGTTGTATTCAAGCTCTTGCAATATCATATTCATAGGTCCTAAATGACCTTCCCATGTTTTATGATGAAAAACATGAAAATATATTTTACGAGGATTTCGAATTTACACCAGGGAGCATTAGTGAGACAAAATGGCATCATCAAGAATTCATAGAGATATTCGTGAGTTCTAAAAGTTGTTTTAGGCACATCTTCATCTTTAATACATATTTGATGATTTCTTGAGTGAAGATAAAACTTTATAAAATAAATTGCGCCAAGTAATTCATTTAATAATTTATTAATAGTAGGAATGAGTGATACAGGTGGAAATTGGTGGTCACCCACCTATTCCACTGGCTCAAAACATGTATTTCCACCCTGGTAGTTTTTCTATAGATTTTCAAGTCCTAAACTTCGGGGGCCATTTTGAGGCCCTAAACAACATTTTTTGGGCTTGCCATAGTCACAGTATAGGCTTTCGCCAGAGTGTTAGGGTTTTGGATTTTCTTTATGTTAAAAATGTCTCTAGTGCCTCATTGTAAACATCATCATCTTCTTTCGAATGAGCTTAGCCATCACATCTCGTCTCAGAGATAAGTTGCCACCATTGTTAGAATATGATCCTAACTCCTCTTCATGGGTTATTATTTACTAGGATATGCTTTCTATTTAATAAAGGCCGACATTAGTTAATAAAGCCTAATAAATAAATATGAATACTTCAATATAAAAAGACCTAATATAAGATTCCTCTTCTACAAAGATCTTCCTCTAGAAGTTTCTTTATAAGGTAGAATTAGTATAAATAAGAGTATAAGGCATTGAATATCTTGTGTTGGATATTATTGTAATAGATATCTGCTATGCTGGAGGTTTCTCCCTTGAAGAGGAAAGTGAACATGCTATCATAATAAATTTTCTTTTCTTGGTGATTATTATGGCCTTATTCTATTGTTATTCTGATATTTTTCTGGATATATCATTATTATTTTGTCATTGCCTGGTAGATATTTTTTGTTCTATAGAATATATTGTAACAAGAATATTGCAAGTGGTATCAGAGCTCTTTCCAAGGAAATATTTGTGGGCTAATTTTTTTTAGGGTAGAGACATATTCCAATGTATTTAAGCTATAAATATATGTTGTTACGTGCATAAAATCGTGGTTGAGGAGTCATACATGCAGGAAATACAAGGGGTTATTAAGTTCACATATGTTGACCACCCTTGTAACTCCTATTGGTACCCCTTTGAGTGGTAGCACATCAGACAACACCTGTATACAGATCGACTTAAGCATCTTGAATCCCTCCATAGATAAATCGATTAACCGCTTGACTACTATAGTGTCACCGAGAATAACACTTGGGAAGTGACTCTCTAGTACCTGGGTAGTCAGGTAGTATGGATAAGGTTATGGTATAGCCTCCTTAATTGGATCCCTGAGATATTGGGTCGAGTACTATTGTTGGACCCCGCACATATATAAGAGAGATATAGCACATGGAAAACCCTTGACTGTAGATTCCATGCAAACCCTAACCCTTGGGAACAAAACATAGAAAGAAAAGACAAGATCTATTATAGTGCAAACTTGTCATCTTCATTGGGGTTGCATAATTACTACATCTTCTGTCTTGTTAAGAATTTGGGAATTCTGCAGAGTAAGAGGAAGCTTTCTATAGAGTTCGAGATGAAAGACCTAGGCATGATGCATTACATCTTAGGTCTAGAGATATGGAAGAGACCGAGTGAGATTTTGCTTAACCAAGGAAAATATGTTGTGGAGATTATGAAGAGATTCAGAATGATGGATTTCAAGGCCATGCCTACTTTGATGGTAACAAATATGAATTTGTTGATAGATACAACTTCAAAGATAGTGGATGCCACCATTTATAGACAGATGATTGGTTCTTTGATGTACTTAATGAACACTAGGCTAGATATATGTTTTGCAGTGAACACATTGAGTTAGTATATGGTTGAGCCGAGAAGTGTCCACTTGGTTGCAGCAAAACATGTGATTAGGTACTTGAAGGGTACAATTGATTATGGACTCAGATATGCTTAAGATCGTGAGATAAGCCTACAAGGATTCACTGATTTAGATTGGGCTGATAGTGTTGCAAACCAGAACAATACATCTAGATGTTGCTTCAATATGGGATCAACTATGATCTCATGGTTCAACAGGAAACAAACTAGTGTAGCTCTCAGTACAACTAAAGTAGAGTATATAACAACTTGTTCAACTAACAATGAAGCAGAGTATATAACAACTTGTTCAGCTAACAACGAAGCAGTGTGGCTTCGAAATCTACTCACAAGATTGTTTGATCTCAATTTAGAGGCGAATTGTATCTGGTGTGACAACTAGAGTTGTGTGAAGTTGACATAGAACACAATGTTCCATGACAAGTCCAAGGACATCGAGATCAGGTACAATTATATCAGAGATATGGTACAGAGGGAGAAGTGAAGCTCCAATATGTCGATACAAATGAGAAGATAGTTGACGTGTTGACCAAGCCTCTATTGAGAGTGAAGTTTTTGTACTTTAGAGACAATATTGGTGTGGTACATAAGGATGTCCTTGGTAAGAGGGAGTGATGAGTTACATATGTGATTCCAAGGAAATATATTCATCATGTGACAATGGCAGTGTGTGACTGGTCATTCACGGGAACGTTATGAATACTCCAATGAAAACGTATGGTACACTGAGTTACTGCTACTCCAATGAAAAATTCTGGTACCCAGAGTTACTCCTACTCCAATGAAAAATTCTAGTACACAGAGGGTTACTCTAATGAAAAATTATGGTAAACCAAGTTGTTGATACTCAAGTGAAAAATTATGGTCTGCAGAGGGCCACTCCAGTGAAAAAGTATGGTATACCGAGTTACTACTACTCTAGTGAAAAATTCTAGTACAAATATTTATACTCGAGTGAAAAATTTTGGTACGCAAGTTACTGACTATGGCACTAGTCAACATGGCCTCATACAAGGTCAACAGATGCCATGCCTTCATGGTTGGTTAGTTACCCATATTTTTAAGTTGGTGGGCCAACCTGTGTGGTTGAAGGTGTTTCCTAGCCTTGGGATAGATGGGTAGTGTGTGTGCACTACATCAACTAATCCTCATGATTAGATGTCTAGTCATTGTGGATCAATTGCCTGGTGTGCCAACCAGAGGTTACTAGTTCATTGTGGAACTAGATGCTATATTATGTGTGAGTTGTCAAGTGAAAGTCCCATGATGACATAACACCTAGATGGATGATGAGAACATGGATGTTGATGTGGTTACAAAACTTCTTCAATATAGATTCGTGGATATTAAACAAGTCAATGGTCAAGTGTACAGAAGATCAGAAGCAATCATGATGATCATGCCAGAAGAATACCTTCCTTTCTAAGAGGGAGTGTTGAAGTTTGAGTAGTGTTGGAAGATATTCTTATTATATTCATATTGTATTTTACCAAGACAAAACCCTAAATAATAATATTATATTATATTTTTTAAGTCGACCTTATTGTTCCTTTGTAAAAGACAGATATATTTTACCTCAACAAGTCAATTGTAAATTAGAAAGATAAAGTGGACAGGTCATCCCTAAACTAATTTTTGGGCGGCACAACTTGTATTTATAAGAGGCTAGGTGCCTCACTTGAAGGACATACACAACAAGATCTCTTACACAAAAAATTGTGCAAGTCTGAGAGAGTGACACAACTATGGAGGAAGGGTGTTATGGTGAAGTGTTTTGGTTATCTGTTGGAAGAATATCTTGGTCTAGTGGTGCACTACTCTATTCTGGTTAGTGTTTTATGGTCTATCTTCTATTTGGTGAGATCTCTCTTGAGAGAAACATTGTACTTGTTGAAGAATCTATATTGAAGAATCTTTGTTGGGTTTTCTCGCCCACGAGGGTTTCCCAAGATAAATCTTGTGTATATTGTGGATGTTTTTATTTCAGTGGTCCTTATGCATGCAATTATTCTTTTAATAGTCTGAAGTTAAAGAATATTGAACACACTTAAATTCTTAAGAAGAATTTTAACAATTCTTATGTGTAACCTACACACACGCAACTAGCTAACAATACAATAATAATAAAGACTTCTGAGTTCAAGATCATGTATTTTTTATTTCTAAGAAGACATACATTAAACGAATCTAGTTCTTGGCTTCAAGATTTGGACCATAACTTATCTCAATATCTATGGTGCCAAGGTCAATGCTCAACAAAAAACTCAAGAGAACTGTTCTTATTCGGTTTGTTCTCCATCTTCTACTAACCCATGCTCAACACTTGAGGTTCTCATCAATCAAATGAATGTCCAACTATGTCTATTAATGAACACAAAAACAACCCCACAAAATTAACACATATTTTAATTTGATTAGAGGCGCAATCAACTAATTATATGTTAAAATATCTATATGGTTGAGTTGTGTGATATAGTGTTAGAGTCTACTTGGAAAGGACATGGATGTAGCCTAAGAGTGCTACACATTCCCAACAATTATTTCCTCATTAATTAAGAGAAGGATTAATTGTTTCTATTGTTCAATTAAACAATATGATCACAATGAGCACTCTCATTCATAGAAATGCATGTCTCAATAATTTATTGACTATAAAAAAAAGCAATGAATGCATAAATAATTGCTTACTAAATACTGTGATTTCCCATTCACAATGCAACGACACCAATATTTTACCCATCACCTTCCCCACATTGATTTACATTACAATTTCTAAATTCTAGGATAAGGAAATGAAGGTTTAATGATGCACTTGGGCTAATCTATGGAACCCAATCACAATGCTATCTGCAACATATTTTTATACAACACTTTAATTATTTTTCCACAATACTTCAACAACAAAATCTTAATTAATGCAACAACATCAATAAAGAGATAAATGTTTCACTAACAAGGAAATCGATTGCTTAAATGTATATAAAGACAAGAAATGTTTCCCATATAGTCACAAGAAATGCTTCCCATATAGTCAAATTTCCATAGCATTAATACATGTGTACATTCAGATGAGGAGAAGCCAAGCCAAAATGTGGAGCATGTATTCTCCTAAAGTTTTTCCAAACATGTCTTAAAATAGTCTTATAGCCTTCGAATTGTTTCTTCCAATATATGAGACACCATTCATATATTTTAATTTCCCATGTTTGATCAAGTGGTGAATAAACCATTATCCAATGGCACATCCATTCCATTCCCTACCAAAGACACAAGATAATAATTATTTAGCCACCAACCAATGTGTATGAATGGAGAATGGGGGACATATGGCCCATATGGATACATGCAATCTCAAGAAGATTGAATTGTGGCTTAGGAATTCATTTTCAAGGTAATGACTGTGTTCAAGCTAAAGGGGATGTGTATGACCTCTTAATAGTGAATGGGATGAGATTGGATTTCTTAGATGCCACAAAAAATCTCTTTTGTTGAATGATTATTTTCTAGTCAATGGTCTTTTGAAATAAAGAAATTTCATTCGTCATAGAGAATGAGAAACTCAACTATTATTTTTCAATGACTATCTCATAATATCTTTTGATCTTAAATCCCAGAATAATATGAACAGTGGGAATTAGAGCATTGTTGTAATTCTTCAATTGCTCAAGGGGAATGAAATTCTGAGTAAACTCAACATAAATGCAACTGGAAATTCTTCCTTAACACTATTGACACATTCAAAATATAATATTAATTGTAAATATGAGTATCATATAAATCACATATAAGAGAATTCTTCAAATAAAATCAATCACATAATGGATACATAGATTTTACCTTGGAAAGTCAAATTGGAAAACTATCTTTGAATGGTTGCTCAGTTTTCATTTCAACAATCTCTGGTTACAACGCAACTCATTTCTCTATATGCATAATCTTCTCCTTGGCCAAAAAAACCTTTGAGAGTGGAAGTACAATAAAAAATAGGGAGATTTGGGGTAAGGGGAAGAACAACAAACGTGACATTTCATTTCCCATTCCAAAATCTTTTCTCTCCTATTTTCATTTTCTATTTTATTTAATTCTTGTTTTTCATCCCTCTCGTCTTATTTACTTTTTAACATTTTCTTTTCCTTTATATTTCATCTAGCCTTCATTAATTTCCAAACTACACTTGGAGATACCGAGTCTTACAACCATTCAATTGTTCATATCCATTCTGGATCAATTGGGATAAGAAAAAAAATATTTTCAACACTTTAGTTATCTTGATTATTTTTTGGTCATTGAACTAACCCAAAAACACTTTGGGAGGAGAAAATTTGTATTTTTTGTGATAGAAAAGAGGTTTAGGATGAACACCATTTCCCTAAATAACTTGACCTACCCTTAATAATATAAAAGATAAGTTTACTCAATTTCATAAACTAGTTATTCTTTATGACCTTGGTACTTTTATTTCCACCATGTACAAATATAGAAACAACATTTTGAATAATATAGAGTTTAATTGCATATAATATTTTTAGATTAGGTAGTTTTTCCATCTTAATGGTCAATTTCCTCAATATATAATAATTTTTAATTGAGGGATGTAAAATTTCTTTCGTGGTCAATAAGAAGTTGACACATGGAATTTAAAAAAAATTAATAACAATGGTGTACATACTCTACCCCCCTCTAAATTTGAACCTATGACTTCATAAGAGGAAAGATATGTTCTTAACCATTAGGTCCACTCAAATTCTATATATATAAAGAAATTGCAATTAAAAAAATTTGTATGTTTAAAATATTTTAATAATGTGTTGTTCAATATGAGGAAAATTTACACACACATATTAAGAACAATGTATAACTATCTTAATTTTGAATCTATCATAAGCAAAGAGAGATAAGTCCCTTATAGATGAAAACTTCTTTTAGATTAAAAAAACTTGAGAAAAAGTTTTTAGGTGGAGGAACAAAGAATTTGAGTAACATTCCTTCTTTAAACATACCTTGCTTGACCATACTTCATAACTCTGATATTCAACAATTGTAACATCTCTAACATTGTAAATCTATTTCCAAAATTCTCTATCCCAAGTCCCTCATATTGGAGTAATTTACTAAGTTTAGAAACTTTAAACTGGACAACTTTCATTGTCACAACCATTCAATTCTAACCTTTCTAACCATTAAAACTCATGTATTCAATTTGGAAAATTTACTCCTTCGTAAACAATCAGTGTATTCAATTTGGCAAATTTACTCCTACGTAAACAATCGGCGTATTCAATTTGGCAAATCTAGTCCTATGTAAACAATTAGTTTCATGAGAGACGAAGAAATATTCCACTCATCTACATATGTTTTTCCTCTCATTGTTGCCGCCACAATGGTTATTGCCAATGTTAGACCTCTGCAATCTCTATGGCGCAGTCCATTAATTCCTCTGGAACATGGCCGTTTTGGAAAACTAGCCTGTTAAACAATATTCGCCCTTCCTCCTGCAATAAGGGTTCCACTTGTATGGACTGTTGTTCCCTCATTAATGTGATATCTTTATCGCGTGTCAAGAATACTACTTTTCTACGCTTACCAACCCCAAATCCAACACCTAATATTTTTGCAGATCCAGTGGCCATGTACTCCCGATGTCGTCCAATATCAAAATATATTTCTTATTCTTTAGACTTGCACACAACTTCGCTATTCTGGTAGCATAATTAACAATGCTTGGGAGCTGTAAATCGATTCCCTCAACGATTTGATCCTGCAAGTCTGTAGTTATATGCTCTTGAGAGACTGTAACCCAAATGACATCAGGGAAGAAGGCCTTACTGCAATTGTGGGAGTTATAGACCGTGTCGAGAAAAGACGTCTTTCCGACGTCAGCCATTCCATATACACAAATCACTCGAACATGTGGATCTTCCGTAAGAAACTTCTACAACTTTGTCTCAGCAGATTTGATGCCTGATCCCTCAAATCCCTCCGTTAAACAAATCAAATATTTTACCAATATACCACTCGTATGACTTGAGACATGAGATGCGAATTAATTAATTTATATTGCATTAACATCACCCATCTGCCGCATCATTTTGTTTAGTTCTTCAGGACTTGGTAGCCAAATAGCTTGAAAGAAACATGCAAAACAGAAACTTAGTCTTGTGCCACAAGCTCATCTTTGCCCATGTCCTTCACAATGTTATCTGAATAGGGTGCTCACCCAATATAACCTTTGCACCACATGGCATTGCTTCTTCATACACAATGTGAAACTCAGAACCTGGGAAAACTTCAAGTTTCGCAACAACCTTTGCAAGAAACCAGCTGTAAAGAACACCAAAAGCATTTATGTGCCTATTTTTCCACATATCAATCATTTCATAGATGGAAACACTCCCAACAGCTAAAGCAACTGATGTCCAAAGTTTCATAGATGAGGACTTTGCCACTGGAACTTCCAATAAAGAGTTAACTGAAACTGGTTTCATCCAATGTTTTTCAATGCCAGACAAATGCCCTTTTCCAACAACTACTACCACCGAGTCATGTTCTTTTGCAACTTTCAGTAGTGTCGATGATATATAAATGTCCCGCTCATTGACTAGTGTCTCTATCAAACTGGGGAATGTCTTACTCATTTCCTGGATCACGAGAGTTAGCAAAATTCCCGTGATAGGTGTTAGAAAGGAAGCATCGACCAGATTTGAACCTGTGATATGTTTCATAATATCCCTTTGAGCCAATCGTGTATGCCACGCGTCTGTTGTACCAAGGAGTTTTATTTTAATTCAAATACTGTGCAAATGCCAAAAAAAAATTGCAACGATCCGTGGCTTGACCCGCGGACCTGAAAAATTGCAACAATCCGTGGCTTGACCCGCCGAACTTCCATTTCATAAACCAACATTTAACCATTGCACAGGCGGGTGAGACTTGTTACAGAATGTGTGGATATTTGTTTTGTTGCAGGTTTGAAGATTGGAGACACAAAGGCCGATCAATGGGATTGAAGTTCTAATAGTTTGGAAATTCGATTTGAACCCAAGAACTAGCGCATGGATGCAGGGTGCATTAACCATTGTGCTAGTGAATTGGGATTTGTTGTAGACCGCGCGGTGTAAGTTTTTGTCATCGATGTGAAGTGTATATAAGGTCGAAGCCCTAAATTTCAACCCGGAAATTGGAGTGGTATGCGGGATTGACCCACCAACCTACCACATAAATGGAGTTTAAACTATCACGCGGGAGCTCGAAGGTCCAATCGACTAGCTTAGAGAAATAACTTTTATTGCAGGTTGCAACCCAGTTTTGTGATAGTAGCATGGATTAATTTTTATTGCAGGTTTATACAAGGCTGAAGCCTGAAACTGTAAATTGAAGGGTAAGTCTGAAGCCCTAGAATTATGGATGGAAGGGTATTCCAAGTGCCAAAGGTTGGCTCGATAAATGGTTTGTGCACATGTTTTTTTTTTTCTAACTATATATAAAAAAAAAATTGGTTTAAATTATGATTTATATAAAAAAAAGTTATTATATTTTGTTTATTATATATATAAACTGATTTATTAAACTAGCTCAATTAAATTTTTTTTTTTTTTTTAACTTTATATATTTTTTATTTTTATTTAAAAGAAAAAAAAAAAATCTTCCAATAGTGAAAAGTAAAAGATTATTTGCGCAAACCATACACATCCTAGACTCATCATTTTTCGATTTTTAAGTATGGAATTTATTAATGAAATTTGTCACAAAATGTTGGAAATTTTGAAATCAAAATAGACATTCAAGACTAACTTATTTCCAAATTCTTCTTTCTGATCTTCCAGGTCGCAATAAGGCGTGAGAAGAGAGTGTTATGAACATAAATATACATATATTATAGATATTTATAACATAATAATTATTAATAATGAAAGGTCATGTCTCAAAGGACATGACTATTGGTAAAGGGCACCCCTGCGTGGGTATATAAACGAGCCCTCATTCTCAATTGAAATCATATATCTATCTTATTATTCATTCTTATTACATATATATTTGTCAATATGAATTTGATTACTATATTCCAAATATTTTGGATAATTCTTGTGTGAGCAAACTTTGTTCGTCTCATTTGGTATCAGAGCTGTGTTTTTCTGATCTTGGCCTTTGGCCCCTTTGGCCACCCTCTTTATCACCAACTGGGCTTTTGGCCAAGAAAAAAATCAAATTCTTGTAAAAAAAAACAAAAAAAAAAACAAACAAACAGATTTTGCTGCCATTACCATTGTAAACCGTCCAAACAGAGCACACGGGAATTGTTGGTTCTTTAAAAAAATAGAAAAAATTTATATAAATAATAAAAAAATATTTTTTTA
>ML776693.1:943328-955150 GCA_009831015.1 Picea engelmannii
TTCATATATAAGTGTAAACATGTCATTTTTCCAATATTTAATCATAAATTCACTCAAAAACACTAAAATAGATGCATTGGAAAATAATATGTCTAAAACCCATGTAATCATGAAAATGGTTTAATGTAAGGGTATGTGAAAGCAAAATATGGTTAAAAGTGAAGTGAAAGTGAAGTGAAAGGTTGGTAAAAAGATGGTACTTTGGCGACCCAACAATGAGGAACATAAATGTCATATGTTCATCGTAGAACTTTGTTGACTTTGGGAAGGAAAGGTTCACTATGGTTGACGTGGTTAATTATTGTTGACCATGGCCATGGTTAACTTCCATAAACCTTCACTTTGGTTAACTTTCGTAGACCTTCACTATGCTTGACGTTCACTATTGTTGACCTTGGGTGACAATGACCATGGTTGACTGTGGTTGACTATGGTTGACAATGGTTAACCAAGTTTGACAGTTGTTATCCATAGGTGACCATGGCTAGCCATGACCATAGTTGACCAATACTACGGATGACATTCAGATAGTGAAATTTGGAAGTGTTTGTCACATTATGATGACATGATATTCACGTAACATTGCGACGATGAAGCTATTTTGATGAAATTGTCACATTGTCAATATGGTTATGGCCAACTATAGTCAACCATTTCCAACCATGGTCAATGGTCATGGTCAATATCGTTGTGTTTGTCACATTGTGACAATATGGATATGGCCAACCATGTTCAACCATTGTCAACCATGGTCAACCATAGTCAACCATGGTCAACCATAGTCAAACATGGTCATGGTCAATCAAGGTCAACCATATTTATGTTTGTCACATTGGGACAATATGGTTATGTTTGTCACATCGTATGTTCAATGTATAAGGCTAGGTTCGTATGTTGTTTTTTCACATTATGACGATAGGATATTTTTGTCACAAACAATGAGGATATGTTCATCACATTAGGACGACGAGGTTATGTTCATGACATTGCAACAATATGGTTATTTTCATCACATTGTGATGACGAGGTTATGTTCGTCACATTGCTACAATATGGTTATGGCCAGTCATGTTCATCACATTGCAACAATATGGTTATATTCATCAAATTGCGACAATATGGTTATGACAATACATGCTCATCACATTGTGAAAAATATTGTTATGCCACTCATGTTCTTCATATCGCGACAATATCGTTGTGTTCATCACATTGTGACAATATAGTTATGGCCAACCATGTTCAACCATTGTCAACCTTGGTCAACCATAGTCAACCATGGTCATGGTCAATCAAGGTCAACCATATTTATGTTCGTCACATTGCGACAATATGGTTATGTTCGCCACATCATATGTTCAACGTATAAGGCTAGGTTTATAACATTGCAACAATATGGTTATGTTCATCATGTCGTATGTTCAGCGTATAAGGCTAGCTTCGTCACATTACGGAAATATGGTTATGTTCGTCACATTGCAAGGGAGGGGATACGTTTGCCAGATTAAGATGACAAGATATTTGCATCACAATATGATGACATGATATTTGCATCACATGGCAATGATCGGACTATGTTCATCACATTATGATGACAATATATTGTTTGTCACGTATTGACGATGACGGGGATATTGTGATGAGGGGTTTATGTTCATCACATTACAATGTGATTTAAGTAAAAAGTGACAATGTGATGAACATAAATGTCGTATGTTCATCATATATCGAATGGATATGTGATGAAAATAAATGTCGTATGTTCATCACATAGCGATGACCGGATATTTATTTCGACAATGGGTCGATGTTCATCACACTGCAACAATATCATTATGGCCAGTCATGTTCATCACATTGTGACAATATGGTTATGTTCGTCACATTGCGATAATGTGGTTATGGCAAGTCATGCTCATGGAATTGCAACAATATGGTTATGTTCGTCACATTGCGACAATATGGTTATGGCAAGTCATGTTCATCACATTGCAAAAATATGGTTATGTTCGTTAAATTGTGAAACTTGACGCAATGTTCATCAAATTGAAAGACTCAACACTATGTTCGTCACATTGTAACAACAAATCGTTTAATGAGTTATAGTTATTATAAGAGCATTGATAACAAATCATATAGATCTTTGTAGATGATGAGTTATATTGTTTATTATAGGTGATAATTTATGGATCTACTTGATTTATAAATTATAGATGGTAATTTATATTTGTCCTAAGAACATTTAAAGGAAATCAACTTGTTTTACCAATTGCACATGACACTTTATACTAATTCTAAAGACATTGATAGAAAATCAACTTAAATTTGATGATGATTTATTATTGTTAAAAGGATTTATTATTGTTACAAGTCTCCTACCCATAGAAAACTTTCATTCAAATCCATATTTTGAAACCATTAAAATAAAGAGGAGTGTTATGGTCATTTATAACTATATAAACTATATTTTTAATTATATATTATATAGTTAAAAAAAATCTAAATTTTTTTAATATATAAATAATTAAAATAGTGTTTATTGAATACTTTATGGAAATTATAATAAATTTAACCATTATTTATTATAATATTTTAATTATTATTTATTTTAAATTTTATCAAAATTTATTAAAAATTTATTACATTAATATTTTAATTTATAAATTTGGATACCTAGCAACAACTAGTTTTATGTTAATAATGTATACATTTATTAAAAATAATATTGTAACAAATATTATTATTGTAATAATGTAACAACCATTTATAAATTAGTTAAATTTATAAATAATTATTACATTATTTAAATATTATAATAACAAGTTTGCAACAACCAAACCACCATTATTAGAATAATATAAATTGTAACAAATTTTAATTTATATTTACATTATTACAATAATGCAATAACCATTTACAAATTGTAACAAATACTATTGTCAAAGTGATTAATTACAATATTTATTAACCATTTTAATTTATAATTATTATAATGTAACATTAAATTAAAAATATTTTAATTTATAAATTTGGATAAATTAAAATATTAAGGTGATAATGCAACAAACTTCTTATAATGGTTATTATAAATAGCGCGTATATCAACAACCACTATAATATTTGCAACAACTATTATAAATTTGTTACCATTTATATTATTATAAATATTTTAATTAATAATGTAACAATTAATCACTTTTATAATAATAATTGTTACAATTTATAAATGGTTGCATTAATGGTTAATTGCAAGAACCATTTATAATTGCATTATTATAATAATGTAATAAATTTAATGAATCATTTATAATTGCATTATTATAATAATGTAATAAATTTAATGGTTAACAAGAGATAATATTGTAATAAATATTATTATAAAAATATTATAAATTTAATGTTGATAGATATATGAATGTCATTGGCGAATGCTTTATTCAAACCAAAAATTGGCCTTCCATTGCTGGAAACACACGAATGCTTCATTCAAACAACAGATTGGATTTTCATTACTGGAATAGAACACAAATGCTTCATTCAATCAATAGATTGGACCTTCATTACCGGAAAGGCATTCTTTATGCCAAAAACACATGAATGCTTCATTCAAACAACATATTGGATTTCCATCACTGGAAAGGCACACGAATGCTTCATTCAAACCACAGATTCCATTACTGGAAAGACACACGAACGCTTCATTCAAACAACGGATTGGACATTCATTACTGGAAAGGCATTCTTTATTTCGCTGCAAGTGTAACCCTATCAATTACAACATTTCAACCTTGGAAACCCGTCTGTCTTCAACCACAAAACCTTTTAGGCCAAGTAAATGCAAATTTTTTGCTTCATTTATACACTTATACACTTCAACCTTTTTATCATAATAAATTTGACCCATTACGCCTTAGAAAAATACAATACGAACCGAACAGACCGTTAATTAAAACGCCCACTCAAATGAAACAATAACAGTTCACATCCACGCGGCTATACTCATGTATCAAGTTTCTTAATCACTGTTGTTATTTCTTAATCACTGAACGTGGCAATCTGGTGATGAGTAAGTAATTTTTTAATTTTATTTAGTAAATGTGAAAAAGTAATCACATAAACATAGGTCTTTATAAATGAGTGGAACTTAATTTATCAAAATCTCATCCATTAATTAGAGAGGACGAAGAAGAATATGCCAGCATCTTCAATTATCAACCCTAAGATTGAAATTTATGATTAAAAGGTTGATTAATCCACCCATTCCAATAGAGGGGAAGCCTATTGGTGTAATAACCTTGTTGATGACATGGACTGGACTTTGATGGATAAGTTGTCCATGGCGCTAGTTGAGGCAGAGAGAATAGAATATATTGAATATGAAAAAGGGTCCGTAATAAAAAACACTTTGAGATAAATATGTGTGTGAATGTATGCTGAAAAGGAGATGATGTGTGTGAGTCAGGAGGAGGGATGTGGATTGGATGTAAGGCAGGAAGCGTTAAATAGATGATAACCCTTGTTTGCAGGGGCTGACAGCGACTCATTCATGGCATCGAAGAGCATGTGGGTACAATGAAGAGGAAGGTAACAAGAAGGTGTGGTAGATATGCGTGTTTGTGAGCAATATCCAACTTGCTACACAGTATTGAATGGTGTCTAGTTGGCATGAAAGACAAGTAGCATTGAAAGTCATAATAAGTTGTAGAAGAGCATGTGGGTACGATGAAGAGGAAGATAATAAGAAGGTGGATTTGAGGTAGACATGGGATTTGGTGAGTAATATCCGGCTTGCTACACAGTATTGAATGAGGTCGACTTGACATGAACAACAAACAATATCCAACTTGCTAAATAGCATTGAATGTCTCACTAAACCTAGAATCTAAAAACAAATGGATTATAGACCATCAAATGTGAAAGTAGATGGATTATCAAATATCAATTTGACTACTTATAATAGATAAAATGTATTAATATAATTTGTTTTATCTATTAATGCCTCTCACCCTTATATATGAGGGTGGGGTATTGATAGACAATTATTTTCTTTATTAATACATTAAAATTTTCGATAAATAAGTGGGAGGGAGACATTAATAGATAAAATGTATTAATATAATACATTTTATCTATTAATGCCTCCCTCTCACCCTCATATATGAGGGTGGGGGGCATTAATAGAGAAAATATATGAGGGTGAGAGGGAGGCATTAATAGATAATTATTTTCTCTCTCAATGCCCCCCCTACCCTCATATTTGAGGGTGGAGGGAGACATTAATAGAGAAAATATATAAGGGTGGGGGGCATTAATAGATAATTAATTTCTCTATTAATGCCCCCCACCCTCATATATGAGAGGGCATTAATAGATAAAATGTATTAGTATACTACATTTTATCAATTAATAGAGGGTGGGAGAGGGGGCATTAATAGATAAAATGTATTATTAGATCATTAATAGATAAAATGTATTATTAGGGCATTAATAGATAAGAATGTATTATTATAATACATTTTATCTATTAATGCCTGACTCCCACCCTCTACATTTTATCTATTAATGCCCTAGGCTCCCACGCTCATATAAGTGAAAGATTTTTCTTTAATTAAAAAAATGATTTACAAAAATTCTATTTTTTTTTGTGTTAATGAAAGTGATTTAAATTTTTGTTTGAGTGTCCAAAGTGATTTTTTTAACAAAAATCTTACTTTTCTTTTTAGTGATGATGTATACAAAGTGTAGTCACAACTTGAGTGGACCTAATAGTTAAGAACACATGTTTTCTCTTTAAAAAGATCACAATTTCAAATCCAAAGAAAAGTAAAATATATATACCTATGTAAATTTCTTAATAAAATTTAAATTAAATAAGAATTAAAATGATTTTTTTATAAATATTATTTCCACTTTTAATTATCTAATTAATCTAAACAATAATATACTTGATCTATAATGCCTTAAAGTAGTTACAATGACATTTGAGTTAAATAACAATTAAAATGAGTTTTTCACACAAAATTTAATATAACTTTTATTAACTAGATTGGTTTAAAATGGGATAAAAAGTTTGGAGTAAAGTTTTGAAATACATGAAACTTTGATCCATATAAAATTCAAACAAAATATGACGGATCTGTTTACTACAAAGTTAGCCTACTCCATAATATACTCTAAACAAGCACAAACTCCTCATTGCACCTTGGAATTGGAATATTATTTTATTTTATTTTATTTAAATGTTAGACTTTGAAAATTGAAGTCAGACATTTCTCACTAATTCCCCCCCTGTCAACTGAAAATTGAGAGGTCTAGATAATGAGATATACCCCTTTTTAAAGAGAAAAGGGGTAATCAAACCATCTTTCGATGGAGTCTGAAGACTCGATCTTCAACTCAAAAGACTACATCAAATGGGCCTCGATCATACCCTATATCATCCAATCTTGAAAAACATTCATGTCTGTCAACTGTAGAAATATCTCCAATCAAGTACGATTGTACTTGTGTATAAATCCGTCGATAAGAATGCTCCAATAAATTGGCTTCCAAACGCCAACGCCAAATTCCTAACCATTCAAAATTAATATGTTTCCACTTTCTCTTATGACACCTTACTGAGAGATGATTTGTCTTCCCACAAAATATGCATGGGTGAAGATCAAAACAGTTTGACTTATCATGGCCAAACCAGTGACAGTGTTTGCACTGTATGGGTACTTTATCCGACTGATTATCATGATATGGAATATCTATAGCAACATCATCATCATCAATATCATGTACATGTTCCTTACCAATATCCTCAAGCTTTGTCTTCTTATCATCATTCAAAAAACCTCCACTCACAAAGCAAATAGGTTCGGAATAATTAGGAATATGAAAAAGGTTGTCAACATCCTTTTCATATCCCATTCCATATCTATTTCGTCTAAAGCGTAATTTTTCCCATGGTCGAACAATTCTAATTTCTTTGCCACATTTATCCGCAAATTTTTCTGACATAGGGACTTCATCCAACTCATCTTCATGTTTATGAATGTCATCACTAGTCAACCGAACATCTTCATCATTTTTATGCTTGATGTCATTTTGTTTGTTGAAATCACATTGTTGGTGTCGAAGGAGATTTAACTCATCATATGACATTTTTTTTTTAAGTTTGAACATATCAACTTTCTTGTGCATTACTTGTAAACAAGTAATCACTGTACTGAGAGTGCACTTGTTTATTGCAATCGTAGATTCTGTAGTTGAGTTAATTAATGTGTGCAATATTGTAAATATTTATTCAATTCTTTCCATTATGTAGAATATGGAAGAGAGATGACCAATGACTTAGACGCACACAAAGATCCTAAGACCGTCTTATTCAATTTTGGGTAGGTATACAACTTAAACAATAACACCAAATAAAATTTTGCAAATACAATTTGTTGGACCCCTTATAACACCTTTACAACCACCTTATAACTTCATTACAAAAAGGGAACCCTCTGTAAAAGAGTTGATAACCTCTTTTATCTCAATTACATAAAAGGTCATAATCATCATAAGCACAAAAACCACCTTTATTGATCTGGATTTATGTAGGAACACAATGAAATACAGAAATACACATAAACGCAGAGATGCAGTGGAAATAAGACTTCATTTCATTAATAACAAATGACTAAAATATGCTTACAGACAGAATGGAAATCAACTAGCTAGGGCGTTGGTAGCTTATCTCTGAGAAGAGATGTGGCGGTTACTGGCCTTTGAACTATGTTACAATGAGGCTCGAAGGCCTATTATTATTGGGAAACAATGGAAAACCCTAATCATCCAAAGACCTAACCCTAGGAGATGAAACACCAAGACTATGGGCCCCGTTTGGGTAAGTTGGTACATCAACTTCCCGGGGACGTAACTTTGGCATACGATCTCCGTTTGACGCGTTCCATACCTCGTTAGAAATATCTATCCGAGGACTAAAAATTTTGGGTGAGAAACATGATCTAGAATCCATGTTGCTCCCCGTTTTCCCAAAAAAGGTTGTTTAAGGCCTCAAAACGACTCTGGAAGTTCAGGACCTGAAAAACTGCTAAAAATAGTAAACTATGCGGAAATTGAAAAATTGAAAGAAGCAATGGTGGGGGTCCAAGTGGAATAGGTGGATGGCCACCAATATCCACCTGGATCATTCCTCCCCCCTTAGGAAGCAATGGTCCCCATTGCGTTCAGTTCCTCCATGAGATGAGGAAACTTCTGTTGAACTTGGTCCCTGGTAAGCCACTTGCCTTGGTGAAGGAGTTGGCCTGCTTTGACAACTCGATATAGCGGTATTCTTTGTTTTCAGGTGTTCTTGATCTATGTATCCATGATCTGATCAGTTTTGGCTTGTTCCATGCAGTCTAGATTTAACTCTATTAGTGTGAGTTGTTCTGCCATGTTGGATGTGTCTGGAAAGTAGGGCCGAAGGCGGTCCACATTGAACACTGGGTGCAGACCAAGAAATGGTGGAATGCTGAGCTCAAAGGAATTTTCCCCTACAGCCTTGGTGAGGGTGTACGGACCATATCAGAGCGGACGAAGCTTGCGGTGGGGTCCAGCGAGGCGCTCCTTTTGCAAATGCAACCACACTTTGTCGCCCACCTAGAAGTTGTGTGGCACCCGATGTTGATCATGTCGCTGCTTATACTTAGCATTGGCTCTGTCTAAGATGTCATGAACTTGTTGGTAGATGTTTTGAATGTGATCAATGAAGATGTTTTCCTTGTCGGCCTCAGACTGGACATGAGCTGAATCTTCCTGAGTAGCCACAAATGGCATGGCTATGTCAATGGGACATAGTGGTTGGAATCCCAAGCCCACTTGAAAGGGGTTGTGGTTGGTTGAGCTATGGAGATCCCGGTTGTAGTTTTGTTGTACATAGGGGAGGCTCTCATCCCATGTGTGTGGATTCTTTGAATTGTACATGCGCAGAATGTGTACGATCATCTAGTTGACGACCTCTGTATGGCCATCAGTTTGCGGATGGAAAGCTGTGGACCTGGTGAGCTTGGTGTCCAACATCGACCAGAGACTGGACCAAAATGTATTGAGGAACCTACTGTCCCGATCTAAGATGATAGACTGTGGGATCCCAAAGTGTACCCACACTTGTTCAAAGAAGATTTTAGTAGTGGCTTCTGCTGTGATATTCTTTTTGTAGGCCATCATAATGGACATATTCGAGAATCGATTGACGACCACAAAAACACAGTCATTTCCATGCTTAGTAGAAGGAAGGCCCAACATGTAATCCATAGAGATGGATTCCCAAGGTCGACTGGGGGTAGGAAGCGGAGTATAGAGACCTTGCTTCTTGATGGTTGGTTTGGCAATGGCGCAAGCAGTGCAGGACTTGATGTACTTCCCAACATCTTGTCGAAGGTTCGGCCAATAGAAATACTTTTACAGTATTGCCACGGTTTTCTTGACCCCGAAATGCCCAGCGACCCAACTATAGTGCGCCTCCCAAATCATCTTATCACGCTCGCTTGAAGGAACACAAAGGTGTCCCAGGTGACAAAGCAGGGCATCCTGGAGGTGAAAATTGGGAACTTACTTACCCTCCAAGAGTGTATTGTATGTGTGGCCGAATTCTGGATCACTTGGGTAGAGAAGCGGCCAATCAAAAGTCTCATGCCCATAAGAGTTGAGCACAGTGGTTAGTGCCACGATGGATGGTCGACTGAGGTAGTCTGCAACATTATTGGTGTTTCCTTTTTTGTACTTAATGTTCAAATGAAACTGTTGCAGGTATGTGGACCACTTCTGATGGCGATCGTTCTACAACTTCCCTTGTGTTTGTATGAACTGCAGGGGTCGGTGGTCTATGTGGATGACCATTTCCTTTCCCAAAATGTAATGCTTCCATTGCCGACAAGCCTGCACAATGGAATACATTTCTTTGTCATAAGTGGGATACTTCCAGACTGTGTCAGAAGTGTCTCATTGTGATATGCCATTGGATGCCCATGTTGAGTAAGGACTGCCCCAATAGCATAGTCAGAGGCATCTGTCTCGATCTCAAATGGTTGTTGCAAGCCTGGTAATGTGAGCACTGGTGCAGAGCAGAGGCGATGCTTCAACTCCCCGAACGCCTTCTGTTGAGATTCAGACCAAAAGAATTTTTCTTTAGCTCCTCCCTTGGTGACTTGACTCAAGGGCCAAGTGATATGAGAGAATCCCAACACAAACCTGCGGTAGAAATTGGCAAGACTTAAAAAGATGCGGAGCTCTGTTAGGGTGGTTGGGGCTAGCCAATCCCGAATGACTTGGATCTTTGCTGGATCCACATGCACCCCCCGCTCATCAATAATGTATCCCAGATACTGAACTTGGGTCATGCAAAAAGTGAATTTATCCAAATAGGCACACAACTTGTGTTGCCACAGTGTTTGGAGGACCTGTCGAATGTGGTGGAGGTGCTCTTCCCAAGTCTGGATGAAGATCAAAATGTCATCCAAGTACACCACTACAAATGAGTTGGTGAATGGTCACAGGATGTCATCCATTAGCCTCATGAAGGTTGCAGGGGCATTCGTCAACTCAAAAGGCATGACCAACCATTCAAAAAGGCCCTCCTTGGATTTGAATGCAGTCTTCCACACATCAGAGGGTTCGATTGGTACCTGGTGATACCCAGACTTCAAGTCGATCTTGCTGAAATATTTCACCCCCTTGAGTTCATCCAGAAGGTCATCAATCCATGGGATCGGGTACCTATTCCGGATAGTGATCTTGTTTAGTGCCTGATAGTCAATGCAGAGTCTCCAAGTCCCATCCTTCTTCTGCACCAACACGATCGGGCTCCCACAGGGCGATGAACTCAGCCATATGTGACCTTTCTACAACAACTCTTGAATCTTCCTCTTGATTTTGTCATTCTCTAGAATAGAGCTCTGATAGATGGGTCCATTGGGCAGCGATGCACCTGGGGTCAGATCGATGGGGTGCTTGAACTGGCAGTGTAGAGGAACCCCTGTGGGGGAGGTGAAGATGTCCTCGTACTCCTCCATGACCTTATCCATCTGTTGTTTTCGTGCAACGGGGCCTTGTCTAGAGGTCATGGCCATAGTCTTTTTCTTTCCCTAAGGGCGGATCATCAAGAAAACAAATTTCCTGGTTTTGGAAATGAGCTTACTGCATTGTTTTGCAGTAACCAAAGAGATGGTGGTAGGCGGTGCTATCTCTGGTATCCTGTACAACTTATTGCCCAAAGTGATAATAACAACACGAAGCCTGGACTCATACACAACATGTTGCTTCCACAAGTACGGTTGGCCTAATAATACATAAGAAACTTCAAGAGGAGAAATGTCACATAATACCTCATCTGTGAAGGGCTTGATGCTGTACGGAAGGCGACATTGTTGACTGATGTGGAGGTCCCGTCCTTGGTGCAACCACCCGATGGTGTATGGTTGTGGGTGTGTTGTGGTCGGCAAGCCCAGCCGCTTCACGGCCTCTACCGAGATGAGGTTCTTCTGGCTCCCACTGTCAACAATGAACTGCAACGGGGAACCCTTTACCCACATCTTGGAATGGAAGAGACGCTCTGCCTCCTCTAGATCTTCTGGTTCCTCCTTCTGGATCTTTGTGGTGGCAATGATGGCGTTGGGCTCTGCATCAATAATCTACTTCCCCCTCTCATTCCCCTTGTCAGGTTCTGATTCAGAGTCGGAGCATGCATCCGATTCAGAAGCCTTCAACTCGGCTACCAGTGACTGCTTGGCCCGACACTCACTTGTGTTGTGAGTGGAGCTCTTATGGAACTCACACCACTTCCCCGT